>NAVB01000063.1:0-69257 GCA_002179805.1 Acanthamoeba lenticulata | reverse complement strand
TGGGCCTTGCTGCAGGGCCTGGCCGAGTGCGTGGGCTGGGCCATGGGCGGCAGCGCCACGGCGGCCTTCATCATGGCCGCCATGGTGGCCGACGTCATCACCGCCACGCTGGCCATCGTCGCCGCCTGCCAGTTTGCCCTTCCGTCCGCCGACAGCGAGTTCGTCTTCCGATCCCATCCACCTCGTTTGGCTTGGCTTGGCTCTTTCAAAAACTGACGCAGAGCTGCCTTCGCGCAGTCGCCACCTGAAAGCGGCGGTCGAGCTGCAAGCCGCGCTGGCCGAGCGCACGTCGCTCCTCTCCCGCATCTCGCAGCGCATCCAGGCGCCCTCCAACGAGAGTACGAGCACCCGCTTGCCGGCAATTGTTGCCTGAGCCTCGCGCTGACCTTGACCGCGGCGGCGGGGAACGTGCAGTCTTGCAACGCATGCATGATTTGTTGTCGACCAAGCTTGTGGGCGAGCAAAAGGCCCACGCGCTGGATGTCCAGAACTGCGCCCTGAGCCTGCTCGACACTTCCAACGATGTCGTCAAGCTTTTGCATGTCTCCGGCCCACCCGTGCGTTATCCTTTTTCCCCACAGATTCAAAAAGTGAATAATAATTTCCCTAACAATTATAAAATAATAATTGTGTTGCTTTGTATTGTATTTAGGACCACGAGCTGGCGCCCTTCACAATCCGCGACCTGGTCGAAGAGACCCTGCGTACGGCCGCTCCCGCCATCAACATGAACAAGGTACTCGCCAAACAGATGTTCTCATCAAATAAATAAATAAATAAACTAATAATAATTAAAATCGCAGATCGATTTGTGCTATTTGATCGACACCGAGGTGCCTGTCCAAGTCATCGGCGAGAAGGAAGCCGTTCGCGAAGTCCTCCTTCAGGTGAGATCCACACGCGGCAACACGCTCGCCCACAACACTCGGCTGCGGCTGACACTCACGTGTGCGTGTATCCGCGTGCGTTTGTGTTGGGCAGCTGCTGTCCAACGCGGTGGCGTTCACCAAGCGCGGCGAGATCCAGGTCCGGGTGATGCTGGAGGAGGGCGACGTGTCCAACACGGACGGCACCGTCGACCGCGCGCCCGCCGATGAAGTCAACCTCGAGTTTGTCGTGTCGGACACGGGCAAGGGCATGTCCCCCGAGAAGCGCCGCTCCATCTGCAACCTGCTCTCCCCGGCCACGGCCCTCCCGCTCGACCACAAGGACCTCCCGTACGACGCCTGGCCGCCCTTTGTCTTTAAGGTGGCTGCTGACGTGGCGTTCCCTCTTCCCGCGCGCAGACGAGGCTCGCGGACGGGCCTGGGCCTGTACGTGTGCCACAAGATCGTGCGCACGTCGCTGCACGGCAACATGCGCATCGAGAGCCAGCCGGGCAACGGCACCAAGGTCCACTTCACGGGCTGCTTCCGGGCGCTGCCCGATGAGAACGCCAAGCAGGGCGAGGAAGAGGAGGGCAACGTGTCGCAGGTGGTCGCCGTCAGCAGCAAGCCAAAGGTCGAGAAGCGCCGACCCGAGTACGAGGACGAGGATGACGACCTGCGCGGCCTCCGCATTCTGGCGGTCGACGACAGCGAGGTGCCGTGACACGACCGCAGCTGCGCGCAGCTCTATGATGAGGCGAGGGATTCCGCTGACGCATCGGCCGTGCACACAAACACAGGGCGTGCGCACGTTCATCGAGCAGGAGCTGCGGGCGCTGGGCTGCCAGGTCACCTGCACGTCCGACGGCACCCACGCGATTCGCGCCCTCAACTTTGCCGCCGCCAACCGGACCCCTTACAACCTGCTTCTCCTCGACTATCACGTACGTGGGCTCATTTTATTTCTCTTACAATAATTTATGTTTCTTTTTTCATTTATTTTTAATATTTAAAATTCCATCTGGACAGCTGGGCGGAGGCGACGGCCTGTGGGTGGTGTCGACTCTGCGCGAGGACAAGAACACGTCGTCGCTGCGCATCGCCGTGATGGTCTCGCCTGCCGAGGCTTCGCGCTTTTCCCAAGGCCGCACGCGGGGCGTGCACTACTCGCTCCTCAAGCCCCTCCGGCTGGGCGATCTCCTCAACGTCGTCCGCGCGGCCTACTACCAAGAGGTGCTCGCGGCCTTGTCTTTCCTCTTCTTTCTTGTCGTCATCGCTCACATCATTTACGTCGACAACGATGGGCAGAGCGTGGACGAGATGGACATGCGGCGCAGGATGGCGGCCACGCCGCCGGCGAGCCTGCTCGACGACCGGGGGATGGTACAGCAGGAGCTGATCCCGGGCAGGCCCGGGGGGCCGGTCGAGTTTGGGCTCGAGCTGCTGGTGGTCGATGACGACGCCGACGCCGTGCGCCGCATCCGCGAGCTGGCCAAGCGCCACGGCCACCGCATGAGCACCCTTCCCGACGTCAGCAACCTTCTCGCCCAGCTGCCCCTCAAGCCCTACGACGCTCTCATCCTGGTATGCCACGTCATCACGCTGGCATGCGCGGAATGCTTGGCTTATCGTGCTGACGTCACACCGTGTGCCGCTCAAAACAGGGGATTGAGTCGACGACGCCACGCGTGGTGGAAGTCGTGCGGGCCATCCGGTCGCGCGAGATCCCGTCGCTCTACCGCATGCCCATCGTCATCGTCTCGGTCCGCCCTTCGCCGCACGAGAAGTTTGCCTGCCACGCCGCCGGCGTGTACGCCACACCCGCCCACGGCTCCGCACACGCACACGCGCGTGGACGTGCGGCCACTGACGACGTTGCGGCTTGGCTTGGCGTAGGGACCGGTACCTGGGCAAGGCTCAGGGCATGGAGGACGAGATCCTGAGCCTCCTGAACGAGATCCAGAGCCACCGCGAGTCGCCGTCGTCGCCGGCCCCGTCAGTCCTCTCGCACCCGCCCATCCCGGCGCTGCCCCTGGCCTCTGCGCGGTGCTTGCCTTCGTCCTCGTCTGCATCTTCATCTTCATCCTCCTCTTTCTCTTTGTCGTGGACGCGAGCGCTGACATCGTCGGTGTTGTGGGACAGGCGAGGCTCGCTGTGGGGCCTGCCCACCCCGCCGCAGATGTCGTCGCGCCTCGAGCAAGTGCAAAAGATCCTGTCCGTCTTTGTGCCCCAGCAATTCCAGGTATGCTCGCCCCAGAAGCTTGGAACGTGCTCGAGATTCCAATGCACCTGACTCACACGTGGGGCTGCAGCAACTGATCGCGCCGAGCGGCGTGGAGAGTGTGGAGCTGGGCGACGCCGTGTGCAAGTCGATCACGATCTTCTTCTCCGACATCCGCGACTTCACGTCGATCACGGAGGCCATGTACGTCAACGAGGTCATGGAGTTCCTCAACACCTACCTGGCCTTTGCCGTCCCGGCCATCGCCGAGGAGGGCGGCTTTGTCGACAAGTTCATCGGCGACGCCATCATGGCCATCTTTGCTCAGGTGCGCCCTTGAGCTCAATTTTTATTTTCTAATCCTTCTTTTAGTAAATCGTATTTTTGAATCTAATTAATAAAATTATTAATTTGACGAAAATCCTTGCAGGGCTCGCCGGAGGAGCAGGCCAACGCGTCGGTGCGGGCGGCAGTGCGCATGCTGCACGACCTGGACTACTGCAACTCGTCGGCGGGCGTCGTCAACGCCGAGACCGGCATCGGCATCAACACCGGCAAGGTGATCATGGGGGTGGTCGGCACGGAGACGCGAATGGAGCCCACCGTGCTGGGCGATGCCGTGAACTTGGCCTCGCGCACGGAGGCCCTGTGCAAGAAGTATGGCGCGCGCATCCTCATCACCGAACACACCAAGGAGAAGATGGCCCTCGGCGCCGAGCAGTTCACCATCCGCCTCATCGACCACGTCACCGTACGCCTTTTTTTTTTACAACTTTTTCAATTTTTTAAATTTATTTTCAATTTATTTATTTTATCTATTTATTTTTGGACGATGCGCAGGTGAAGGGCAAGTCGCAGTCGTGCCGCATCTACGAGGTGGTGGATGGAGACAAGGACGAGGTGCGCGAGCAGAAGGAGCGTATCCTGCGGCCCTACCACGAGGCCCTGCTGCTCTTCACCGACGGCCACTTTGCCGAGGCGCGGACCAAGTTTGAGGAGTGCCTCCGCCTGCGGCCGGACGACAAGCCGTGCCTCATCTACGTCGAGCGCTGCACGGAGCTCCTGGACAACCCGCCCTCTTCGTGGGACGGCATTTACCATCTTGTAAATAAGTAAAATGAAGACCAATTCCTCGTCTTCTCACTTAAATAAAGTGGTGTTTGCAAGCAATTTTTTTAAAATTTTTTCATTTTCAAAATCAAAAAATAATTAACGCGTTTTACAGGAGAAATTGGTTCCTTCACTCAATCGAGGTAGAGGCGCGTGTCCTTGGTCGGGCAGATGATGGGCGCGTCAGGATCCCAGCTCTTGGGCTTCTTGCTCCACGGGGTCAGGACGCTACAACGCATCGAAGTGAGCGCGCAGAAGAAAAGCAAGCAAAAACAGCACTTGCGGTGTACCTGTTCCAGTTTGCGACCGCGATCCGTTCGTGCGTGTAGAGGGACGGGTGGAAGCAGTCGAGGTTGGAGATGTAGGGCTTCAAGGAGGGCACGACAACTTCAACGCATGTTGGCCATAGGTCATTCGTCAGTCAAACTACACCGCTGCACAGCAGGAGACAATCACACGTACGATTTTGGGTGAAGGGTTGAATCTGCAAGGCAAAGGAGGTGAGGTTTTTGGCCTTCCATTCATTGTACACTTTGTAGAGGCGCTTGTTGTACTCTTGCAGCACCTGAACAAACGTGTCAGTCTAGGAAGGGAGATGTACTTTGGGCCACAGCGCACCTCATCCATGTACTGGCGCCGCCAGGCAGTGGAGTCAAACGCGCACGGGCACTCGACAGGCAAGAACATGTGGACCGTCTCGCAGTATGAATCTGTCAGTGAGAGGTTGTAGAGCTGCGGACGCCATCCGCGCAACTTGAGTGAGATGACCGAAGTATGCTCAAACCTCTGCCGTTGCTGAGTACCTGAGAGATGTTGAACAACGGCAAAACGTTGAAGAAGAGCCGAGGGATGCTCTTGTACGTGGCCTCAACAACTTCCCGCACGTTCTGGAGAGGTATATGAGGAGACAGGTTGCATTGGAGGGCCTGGAGGTGCATGAGACGCACTCGTTCGTAGACATCGCCAGCGCTCTCAACCGACGGCGGGAAGATTGAATAGCACATTCTGCAAGCGTCGTTGGCCTGGCCCATGACACGCAGATGAGCCAACGCTTGTCCTTTGAACTCTTGGCGCGTACCCCAATGAAGAAGTTCAAGAACTTCCAGTCCTTGGCCATGTCAATTCCAGGATCGGCCTGCATCGTCGTCACCAAATGCCTGGTGATGCAGAAAAGACTTTAGTCTCCGCTGTGGCTTTTGGGTGTGGAAAGAGTGTTGTGTACTTGAGCTGGCCCATCAGATTTCCTGTGATGGCGCCGCTCTGAGCGGCATTCAGATGATCGGTCTCATAGTATGGCTGATGGGGGAGGGACCTCATTGTGAGCTTGACCCTTGGCAAATGCTTGAAAGACAAAGAGAGGGCGTACGGCATAGATGGGAGCCATCTCCCAGAAATGCACGCCTACAGACGCCCCAACTACGTCGGACCGGTAGCGCTTGAAGAAGTTGGGGATCGTGGTGGCCCCCTCTTCCCCGCCGATCAAACCGCTGAGTCCTCTGAACTCGTTAAAGATGTCTGACGTGTTCCTGCCCATGAGCGCGAACCCGGCCGTGATGCTGTCCCCCATCGCCATCACCACCTTGACGTCCTGTTCCATACTACCGAGGTGAGCAGCGTTTACGTCACCGTCAAGTAGGCCGCCCTCATACCGAAGGTCGCAAGTCCTGAATGACGACGGCATTGTGAGGCGGCAAAGGAGGGCATCTGGAAACAGAGCATGTGACGCAGGGGAGAAAAGGTGAGCTTAGGAGAAGCTGCTCAGCTCCTTGTTGCCCGCTCCCCGAACCTGGATATGGGGTTTGCAGAGGCTAAACTGAGCGCAACTGTGGCCGCAACGATGAGGAGCGGCCAGACGTTGTTCTCCATGGTTGTTGTAGCGGACTGGCTTCCTCACAAAGACTACTTCCCAGAGCCCTTGGTCTTTGACTAAATTTTGCAACTCGAACAGCCATTGGGTCCACTTGCGTTGTTACTTGTTTCCAGTCCGTGTTCTCGTGCCTGGACTGACAAAGACAAAAGCTGCTTGTCTGCGTGGAATTTGTCTTGAGATGGTAATCACAAAAAAATCGCTCAAGCGTTGAACTCGGCCAGTTCGTGGATGACGTCGGTCAAGCTGACGCAGCCCACAGGGAACATGCTGGCAGGAGCGCCCTTCTCCTCCTCTGTGGCCTGGGCAGCCGCGCCCGTTCCTGCAACCTTGGGCGCGCCGCGCACCACCCACAAGCGGTGGATGTGGTTCGTCGCCAGCTTCTTGAGCGCGCTCTCCAGCGTGTCCTCCGGCGTGACTGTTGATCCAAAAATAATCAATAAAAAATACCAAAATTTATATCAAAACAAAATCAAATCAAAAATAAGAACAAAAAATGGAATACAAAAAAAAGAGGCTCACCAGTGATGGGGTGAGGATGCGAGGCGCGTTCGTTGATGTTGAGCATGAGCGACGCCTTAAACTTGAGGAAGTCCGTCAGCGGCTTGGCCAACAGGGCGGTGAGCTCCTGCCACCCGGTGGCGGCCACCACACGTACGTCGGTCGCGCTCACGTTGCCCACCAGTTCGCCCGTCGCATTCACCTTTGCAGTCGCCCCCCCCCCCAAGAGAGCGTCAGCCAAAGAACGAAGAAGGAACGAAAGCCCAATCGTACGACGCCGAGGCCGTTGACTCTCTTCTCCACGATCTTGCGCAAAGCGGCGATGAACGTGTGATTCTCGTCGATGAGAACGAGCTCGCGCTGGCTAGTGAACTCGTGCATGGAGGTGGTCGTCATGTCGCTGATGCGCATGGCCAACGCGGCCGTGGGGAATCCTGGCGCCCTTCGGCTGCAGAGAGGATCAGTAAAAGAAATGAATAATAGAACAATCAAGTAAAAACAATAAATGATCATTCAAAAAGGCGGTGATTGCGTCATGAGTTGACATGTTACTTTTGTGTTTTTTTGGATTTTGATTTTTTGATTTTTAGGATTTGATTTTCGAGGTATTTATCTTTTGTAGGTTTTTTGATCTTTTTTTTTTGAATTTGTTGCTTTTTTGTTTATCCAGAATATACGAAGTAACTCAGTAACATTGGCACCTGCCCTACTCACATCATCGCTGACCCCCGACTCTTATTGTTGAACTTTGCGTCGAGCGCCCCGATTGTGGTTATTGCGCAGTATTTTTTAAAAACAAAAATAAAAAAGGAATAAGGAACCAAACAATAAACAGGAAAGAAAAAAACTCGGCCACGAACCTGACCCACAACCAACGAACGATTTCAGCTTGCGTGACGATAGCCAGCACCTTTTTGGCCGGCTCACGTTCTGCAGCGGAAAGTCAGTTGAAAGCGGCCATGTTTGGAGACACAAACGTGCAACACACAACCTTTGATGTCGATAATGGGAACGCGATGGACGTCGGGCTTGGACAGGGCCTCGAACAGGTCGCTTAGCGGCGCCGAGCGGTCGAGGGGCAACCAGGCGTTGCGGCGCTGCAGGAAAGGGATCAGGTCAGGATAGAAGACGATGCTTCCAAAGAGAAAGGCACACCGAGAGGTCGATCACGCTGCTGACGGGCATGCGTTGAAACTCCTCCTGCGTGAGCGGTTGACCCTGCTGCGCGGCCACACACGCGTGCAAGTCAATCAGCCACGGACTCAGCATACGAGGGAACACACAACACAAGCGGCGTTGTCGTGGCGGCGTACGGCGACATTCATCTTTGCCACACAGAGCGTGGCGAGGTCGAGCATGTCCACGAAGCCGATGAACCTAACGAGAACGGATTGCGTCAGTAGGCCGCATGAAGAGGCCTGAGAGCGGGGGTGGAGCGAGGTTACCGGTTGGCGTCGTCATCGTAGATGGGCGCGGCGATGACCTTGTACTGCGTCAGCAAGTCGATGGCGTCCTTGACTGTTTCGTCTTTGCTGTGTTGTTTGTTGTCCACCCAACCAACTGTGAGCGAACGTCAGAAGAAGAAAAAAAAGCACGAACTTGAGGAATGCAATGCGGTGCAGCATGTCGATCTTCAGCTCTTGTGTGGATCCTGCCCCGAGCAGGTCCTCGATCTTAAGGTTGCGCAGGAAGCTGCGCCACGGCGTGCTGGTCGATGCCATTGTCTTCTATATCTATGGTCACAAGTGCAGTTGTTGTCTGTTTGGGCTGGCCGGGTCTGCACGCCGTGTGAGGCCCCCAGGTTCAGTTCCACAGCCATTCCCCCAAGTGGTCTGGGTTGGTGGTGGAAAGAGCGGCAGCCAGTCGCTTTCTTTTCGCTTTCTCTCTTTTTTTCTGTCGACTGCGTCTCTTCTTGTTTGTGTCGGGGACAAAAGAGTCTGCGCGGACTACTTCGTCGTGGTGAAAACTTAGTCATTTACTGATGGCCCGTATTTACACAAGGAATGGATCTCACTGGCCTTGGTTCTCGGCCTGGAAGAGAAAGGTCAGCCGTCACCATCATCATCAGGGCTTGAAAAAGAAGAAAGAGGGAGCATACGAGGGACATGGCAATGGCTCGTTTGAGATCATCGTCGTCATCACCATCATCAACATCACCGGACACCAGCGGAGGCAGCGTCTGAGCCGGCGTGGACGGGGCCGAATGGACGCTGGACCCGCCCTCGGCACCGGCGAGACTCGCAGCGATGGCCTGCATCAGTTGCTCCTCCTCGGACAGCTGCGCAGCGGCCGCTGGTCGGCCGCCGCCCCGCTTCACCGCGACCCAGTTGGGACTTCCTGGATGTGCGTGTGTGCGGGTGTGCGCGTGCGCCTTTAGGCCTTGCTTTGATCGTGCACACGCACGCGCCCGAACGCATTCCTAGCATACCAGGGACAGCGCGGCTATGCTCCGGCAGCGGCCCGCGCACGCACAAGATGGTGTAGCCCTTCTGCAGCAGCGTGTCCAGGAACGCGCTATTGTGGAGTAAGAGCAAGAGAAAGGAAGAACAGACACGCACACGATGAAGATGATGAGGATGATGAGGAGGAGAAGGCCAGCGCGGAAGAGGCCGATAGATGATGTCCACGAGGGGGGACGAGAAGCGTTGATGGACCCACCTCAGGTAAAAGGGCGACAGGTACTGGGGCTCAGGCAGGAGGCTGTTGAAGTTGTACCAGTCCTGCCCGATCTTCCGGATGGTGAGCCAGTGGCTGGCCAAGTTGCATATAAAGGCCTGCTCCTGCCTGCTCTCTCGCGCACGCACATCGCCCACCATCGTCTTCCTCGTCAGCATTCCTTTCCTTCGAAGTGCTTTGGTCTCATTTTCGTCTGGCGACGTACAGAGGGTCGTCCTTGGCGGCCTTCATGTCGGGGCTGGTGAGGTTGTGCAGGGTGAGGTTCCACACCTTGAGAGCCTCCTCGATGACCTGTACGTGCGTTGCACGTTCAGCCATGACGTACAGCGTGAGAACAAAGGAGGCAAGGCAGGAAGCAAGCAGGTTTGCATCGTGCCTGGACAGAGTAGTTGCCGTCGTCGGCCACGTTGCCTGAGTCTTCGGCCATGTACCTGGCGGGCATTTGAATGAGCACTTGGGAAAGAGAAAGGAGGAGGAAGAGGAGGGCATGTCACTTGAGGAAGTCTGTGCTGTCGATGCCGCTGGCCATCATCACTTCCTTTTCCCTGCGGTCAAATTCGTGTGCGATCTGCATCAAATCAATTTCTGTGAAGATGGAGCTCTGGAGTAGTGTATTGAGGGCGTGAACGGCGCATAGGCCGGCCACTTGCTTCTCATGGTACAACATTTGGGCCATTTCGTTTCTTCTTGTGGCTGCCAAATATTTTGTTATTTCGTTTCTTTTTTGCCATCATCGTCGAAATTTCTGGTGGTCTTTTTGCCTACTCTTGGCTTGTTGGGTCGCGAAGCACACCACAAACCCAAGCAAGGAGCACAAGGCGTGCAAGATGATCCACTGCTTTATCAGTGGGCAGCAGGAGGAAGGTGAACGCATCCAGGTGTCTGACAGCACCAGGAAGCTCACGCGCATGCCGCCGACCAACGCCCTCTGGCAGCGTCGCCTCAGCGAGCAGCCCACACGCCAACTGCGCCCCCTCTCAGCTCCTCTCCTCCACACCCTGCGCCACCTGCCTCTTGGCTTCAGGTTCTTCAAATCTTTCCAAATTTTATTTTATTTTATTTTATTTTATTCTAAAATATAACCATATAAAATAGTGATCTTGGTGTTGTTTGTTGTTTTTTCAAATATTCATCAATTTTTTATCTCTATTGTTGTCCTGTGCCAGACTGTGGCGACAGGCGCGCGGAGAACGAGAGCGCGGCCAGCAGCCGACGCTGGACGTGGGCGGAGGCGGCCCGCAGACGGCCGGTGGGGGCGGCCTGCCCCTGGGCGGCATGGGCGGAGGCTGCGTGGGCCGCGGCTGGCGGGGCGACTTTGAGCCCGGCCGCATCTTCCCCGACCACCCACCCGTCCCGGGCGTCGTCGCGGCCAACCAATTCTCGCTCTTCGTCGAGCCTGAGGGCGGTGCGTCGTCCTGTGCTTCAAACCATCCATCTTCATCCTCTTCATCTTCCTCATCTCCCTCATCCTCATCATCCACCTCTTCATTGATGCTGCAGAGGGCAGCGAGGTACGAGTGCTCAACCCGGGCATGCCGCCCACCGACCGGCTGGACGCGTGGGACTGGTCCCTGGTGGGCGATGAGAGCTACCACTGCGCCCTGTTCCCGCGGGCCTGGACCGTCTACGAGGAGCCTGAGCCGCGGCTGCGGGTCACCTCGCGCCAGATCTCGCCCGTACGTCGACACAATGATGATGACGATGAAGAGGGTGATGGTGACGAGGATGTTGATGTCGTTGATGATGGCGGCGGGTTGTAGGTGATTGGGCACAACTACCGAGAGAGCAGCTTCCCGGCGTGCGTGTTTGTGTGGACGCTGGAGAATCTCGACGCAGAAGACGACATCACGGCCGCCCTCATGTTCACATGGCAGAACGGCACCGGCGGCCCATCGGACGCCCAAGGTGGCCACGCGCACACGCCCTTCACTCGGTCCCACCCGCAACGTACGTACGCGTGTAGACGCCAAGACGTGAGCGGTCGGCTGAGCTGACGACTTGTGCGGTGGGGACGACCATCTAGGCGAAGGGGCGACGATCTCGGGGGTCGTCATGGACCACCGACGGCCCGAGGGCGACCCGCTTTCGTTCGCCATCGCCGCGTCGTCGCCCGATAGCGATGCCCACATCACCGTCCGCTCGTGCTGGACCACCAACGGCGACGGCTCTGAGGTCTGGCAGGTACGTCTGCTTGTTATTCGTGGAATGTATGCTTTCCTGTATTGACATTCCTCGAATTCCTCCGCAGGATTTCAAGAGGACGGGCAAGATTGAGGAAAACTGGGACGCCATGGGCCAAGTCTCACGCGAAGGCCAGACCGTGGGCGCCGCGTTGGCCGTGCGCGTGACGATCCCACCCGGTGAGCATCGCGAGATCGAGTTTGCGCTGGCCTGGGACCACCCCGTGGTCCGCTTCGGCGCGGGCCGCCGCTACGCGCGGCGCTACACGCGATTCTACTCGCCACACGGCGACAGCGCGGCGGGCCTGGCCTGCGATGCCCTCGCCGACTATCCACGCTGGGAGCGCCTCATCGAGGCCTGGCAAGCCCCGGTCCTGGACGACCGCCGCCTGCCCGGCTGGTACAAGGTTGTTCCTCCTCCCTCCTGAGCTCTCGGCCATGGTGGCGACGATGATGATAACCTGATGATGTGCATGATTTGCCAGGCGGCGCTGTTCAACGAGCTTTACTACTTGGTCGAGGGAGGCACCGTGTGGCTCGAGGCGCGTCCCTTCTCTCGCTGCCGCGTGAGGCTTGGGCTGACGATGGTCGCCGAACAGGGCAAGCCCGTCGGGGCCGCGGCCGATGTCAACGAGAAAAAGACGCACAAGCAGCCGGCCGGGGACGGCGAAGGAGAGGAAGAAGCAGGAGAGGACGGCAAGGACGAGGAGGACATGGGCCGCTGGGCCTGCTGGGAGAGCCAAGAGGTCCCTCCCCCTCCCCTTCCCTCAATGCTGTGCTGTTCTTCCTGACGCCGACGATGACGGTGGTTATGCCGGTGGCGATGGTGATGATGGCAATGATGACCAGAACCGACTGTACAACGCCTACGACGCGCTCTTCTACGCGTCGTTTGCGCTCATCGCCAACTGGCCCCGCCTGCAGCTCGCCATCCAGACCGACGTCGCCGAGTACGTGTCCGCTTGTCCCCCGTGCGCGCACGCGGCAAAGGCGCGGATTGTTCTTACCCGCACAACCGGCCAGGGCCACGCTGCGCCAGGACGACCGGCTCGTCGACGTGCTCGCTTCCGGCCGCCAAGCGCCCAACAAGGCAAGCAAGCTTCCCCGCTGCCGCCCTTCTCTTGCCGTGTGGCGCGGCTGACGTCCGCCTGGGGAGGACGCACGTGCAGGTGCGGGGCGCGGTGCCGTACGACTTGGGCACGCCGGGCGACGACCCGTGGGTCCACGTCAACGCGTACAACGTCCACGACACGGCCTCGTGGAAAGGCACGTCGTCTCTTGGGGGCAACATGAGCAAGCGCGCGGGCGTGAGGACTCACGCGCAGCTTCGGGGCGCGTGCGGACAGACCTCAACAGCAAGTTTGTGGTGAGCGTCTACCGGGACTTTGTCGCCACGCAGGACGCGCGCTTCCTCGCGCGCGTGTGGCCCGCCGTCGAGGCCGCCCTCGAGCGCCTCCTCCTCGAGTTTGACCGAGACAAGGACGGGATGATCGAGAACGACGGCACGCACGACCAGGCCTATCACAGCTGGACGTACGTGGCCTCTGGCCTGGGCTTGGCTCGGCTTGGTCTCGGCTTGGGCTTGGGCTGACGATCGACGGCGCGGACGCAGGGCTTTGGGGCCGAGCGCCTACTGCGGCGGCCTGTGGGTGGCGGCGCTCAGCGCGGCCGAGGCCATGGCCCGCCGATCCGACTCAGAGGCCGAGGCCCTGCGCTACAGCGACTTGCGCGCCTCGGCCGCGCGGGCCTTTGACAAAGCCCTCTGGAACTCGAATGGCGTACATGCGCTACCCTTCTCGATCCTTGACCCAAGCTAACTGCACCATGTGTGCATTTTGCAGAAGTATTTCAACTATGACGCGTCGCGCAGCGCGCACCACGACAGCATCCAGGCCGACCAGCTGTGCGGACAGTGGTACGCGCGTGCATGCGGCCTGCCGTCGATCGCACCCGAGAAGCGGGTCCGCGCCGCGCTCGAGACCATCTTTGCCCACAACGTCCGGCGGGTTCGCTCCTCTCTTCTCGCCCCCGCCTCGAGCCCGCGGCGCTCGGCTGACATTCGTGGCCATGAACGCGCGCAGTTTGGCGAAGGCAGGCGCGGCGCCGTCAACGGCATGCGGCCCGACGGGCGCGTGGACTCGACGGGCCTCCACTCGGCCGAGGCGTGGCCGGGCACGTCGTTTGCCGTGGCGGCCTGCATGCTGGGCGAGGGCCTGGTCGACGAGGCCCTCTCGCTGGCCTGCGCCCTGTGCGGGGCCATCTACCAGGACTTGGGCTACTGGTTCCGCACGCCCGAGGCCTGGGACGCCCAGGGCAATTACCGCGCGCTGAGTGCCTTGCGACCGCTCGCCATTTGGGGCCTCCAGTGGGCGTGGAACCAGCAAAAGCCGACCCGCCCTCGCGCTTCATCCTCTTCTTCTTCCTCTACTTTGTAATTGTTGCGCCAACAACAAAAGTATTTATTATTTAAATTGTAAAGGATGTTGTTGTGTCTCTGGAACGGGGTCGTGAAGCCCGAGTGCAGTTTGAACACAAAGGCGTGCTCGAGCCGGACCGTGAACGACTCCACACGTGTCTTTGGCGCATCCTTACCGGGCTCAGAGGCGGAAGTCAACACGGCCCCTCGGCGCAGGTTCGGCGTGGAAGAGATCCTGGTGCACGAAGATGTGCAAGCGGCGAATGTGGCCGGTGAGCTTGAACGGCAACACAGCCTCCAGGACTTGGCCTTCGTGCACGCTTCCCGATTGGACCAGGGCCTCGACCACGCACTCCTTGTTTTGTGGCTCGCTGACGCTCAGCCAGGTTGACCAGCCGCAAGACAGACACGCGCGCTGGGCTGTTCACGAGCCGCGAGGCCGCCACCTTGTCCGTCGCGACGTCGCTCGCCATGCGCTCCATGACCTCGAACAGCGTCGAGCCCGCACGCAAGTGTGGCGTTCAAGAAGGTAAGTCGAGAAAGCTGAAAGAGAAAGGATCCTTGTGCAAGATGGGGCGCTCGAACCAGGACATCTTGGACACCACGTTCCCGCCGGACCAGGCCGATGCGGGCACCGCCGTCAGGTCTGCGCGCATGCAGCGTGCGGGTATGAGGACAAGGGGCATGCCAAGGCGACCACGTCGAATCAACGTACCGTCAGGCTTCAATCCTGCGCGCTTGGCACACAGCAAGACTTCGTCCTTGACCCCCTGTGGTCCAGAAAGGACGACGTGAATTGGAAAACGTGGAAGAGTTGTCGAAAAAGAAAGAAGGGTACGCGGAAGCGTATATCGGTCTTGTCATCGTCCAACTTGTTGACTACCTTGGCGATGCTGAGGCATTTGATGAGCTGCAGGTGCTGACGGGTGCCTATGTCGTGTTGTGTGTGTGCAGTGGCCTATGTAAGACAACACACATACGCAAGCAAGAAGAAGAAAGTCCACACGTCGACAGCAACGTGGCCACGTACCGCCCAAGGACAAGGCGTCTTGACCGAAGCCTGCTGAGAATTCTTCACTCTCGGCGGACACGACGAGGATCGCCACATCGGCCAACGACGCTCCCTGTCCATTGGACACGGTCGTGATGAGCTGACCCATCGACCACCTAACGGATCTGGCCGCTTGAACCAGGGTGCGTACAAAGCAGGTGTTCTTGTCAAAGTTCCGGTCGCCAGGCGCGTCAACGATCTCGATCTCACGGCCGCTCGGCAGCGTGCACTCCCTCACCTTCCAATCGATCGCTACATTCCACGCACGCATGCGTCAGTTCGTGCGCTTCAAGGGCGCGGCTGGCCGACCTCCAGCGAACGATGGATGCGTACTGGTGCCAACATGACCCAGCATACAGAACCGAGGCCGCTTCTGCTCAAGCTAGTGCATCAGATATCTTCAAGGAAAGAGGAAGAACATGAACAACAAACCTCAGACAGTGACTCCATCCTTCTTGTGCAAGTGTGTCTTTTGTGCAGTGTACGTCTTGGCCAAGAACGAACTAGAAGTTGGTGGCTTGCTGGCCTTTAAGAAACCCGGATATGCTCAGGTTCAGTGCAGGAATGAAGAAAATGGATGCTGAACGATCGCCGGTCGACCTGTCTGAGCCTGAGGAAGCTCTGGGAGTGGATGTTCTGCGTCCTTTTCATAGTGCCAAGACGTGTCTCGAACCAATCAGGATCGTTGAGCCATTCTCGGAAGTGGGCCTCAACCAATAAGATGATGTTGCGGCGATCACGCCATGCACGGTTACCAATCCCGAAGAGGTCCGCATGCTGCGCAGGAAGACATCCAAAGCCTCTGCTGCCGACCATTGGCTAAAATTTTACAACCTCAAGGCCAAACGCCACGCGTGTCTCACGACACCTTGAGGTGCTCGTAGTGGTCACCTGGCCTACACGCACGGAGTGGCCAGGGTACTTCTATGGTGGGCTATGTATAGTTGATGTTGGGTGCCCCAAAGGCGACAACAAACTTGATGTTGATCCGCACACGGGCATCACTCCTCTCCTTCTTCTTCTTCTTCCTCTTCATCTTCTTTTTCAGCCTGACCAACTTCATCATCCCGCGCCAAGGCGGCTTGAAGCTGTTCACGAAAGTGGAGGAGGGAGAAGACGTGAAAGCGCATCACGGGCGACAGCTGGATGAGATACTCATTTCGCTGGCGCGCTTCATCCACGAAGCGCTCGAGCTCGTCGGCCAGCCCGACTCGGCGCGCGCTCGAGAGCAAGTCGGGCGTCTTGTCCCCAAAGTGGGCTATCACGAGGTGGTCCAGCAGAGTCAGGAACAGCTCCTCGATCTCCAGCTCGTCGGCCTCCTTGAGTCCCGATGATGATGACGACGACGATGAACGACGCTTGCCGCGCTTGGTGCCCTTGAGTTGCGGCACGAGGCGCAAGTGGTAGCGCACGATCTTGGCCGGGCTGAGGGGCTCCAGCCTGAGCTTGGTGTCCTGGGTGTGCACCTTGATCACACTGAACGTGTCCTCCAGCATGCGCGCCGCCAGCTCCTTCCGCAGCCGTCGCCATCGCACCGTCTGTGGATTTCAACAGAGTCAAAACAAAACGAAAGCGACAAAAGAACGAAAAACGAAAGGTGGTTCGACGACGGCGTACATCAAAGAAGTCGAGCTTGGCTGGGTGGGGCAGCTCTTGCACGCGCTGGACCAGATCGCCAAGATAGTCCCACGAACGCACGTCTGGGGTCTCGCCTGCTCCAAAGTAGACCTTCCCCAGCTGCGCGCAGACATGGACATAAATGAGCTCTCGTGTGCGCTTTCACCCATGGACCGTCATCACGTACCAGCTTGATGAGGGAGAAGGCGACGTCGATCATAAGCTCGGCCAGCTTGAACGGCTTGTTGAGCACTTGCCCCTCTTCTTTTTTTTCGCTTTTGCTCTCGTTCTCTTGGCTTCCGGCACTGGCTTCTCGGGTTCGTCTTGCCTCCGCTTCGGCTCGGGCGCGCGTCGTGACATCGACCTCTTGCTTGATCAGCTGAAAGGCGACGTTCAACAGCTTATCTCGCAGTCGCACTCCCGTGTCGGACGGGCCCTCCAGCAGCCGATAAAAGAGGCTCTCTGCCAAACCGCCTCCACGTCAGAACGCTCCATCCTCGTGTGCATTTCAGGCAAGAGAAGAGAGGAGCTCGTACCGTGCATGCGGTCGGTGGCGATACACTCGCGAAGGTCGTCGCGCAGAATACGTTGTGTAACGGTGATGAAGGTGAGCTGGTCGATGGCCAGCTGTTCCCAATTCTGGAACCGCACTTGGGGGAGTGAGTCCTATTTCATGCAGGCGTGGACAGAGACGTACGATCGCAGAACGCACGTCCGATTCGAAGGAGAGCATGTCGTGGACGACGGTGTAGAGCTCGCAGTAGCGCTGTACGTCCTCCTTGGACACCGGGTCGTGTAGTGCGGGCCACAAGGGCGGCTGGACATGGGCGGGGAAGAGCTTGTGGGCTCTGATCAGATCGGCGCAGATGGCTTGCGTGTAGCGGTGGTCGGTGCCCGCGACCACCATGTTTCGTACGCCTTCATACACCTCGCTACAAAGTAAAGGGTGAGCGCAGAGGCCGAGCGTGTTGCCGTCAGGTGGGGAGGATCTGCGTACGCAGTTGGGGCACGCTTGCGGCCAAGCTGGCCAGAGAACACGGTTTGCCAAAGGAAATCTGTGTGAAGATGGTCATGGTAGGGCATGAAAGGAAGGAGGCGAAGGAGGAAGAGTACAGTCGTGGTCGACAAGAGCGCTCAACAGCAAGCTTACAGTTGACGGCGTGAACTGTCGCTGAGTGGGCAGTGGCCTTGGGGTCGTGAGCCGCGTCGGAGTTGTGGGTGCGGCACCGGTGCTGCGGCTGGGAGTGCGCTCGTACGTTGTGCGAGAGGGCTCATCAGGAGTCGTGGATCGGTTTGTTCGCTTTTTTTGGGTTGATGCAGCAGCCTTTCGGGCAGGTCGTGCCCTCTTTCGCGGCCGTGGAGGAGGCGAGTACTCAGAGGCCGAATCAGACGAGGAAGGCTCAAACGTCGTGTCACGATTTGATCGTTTCTTGCGATACATTGGCATTTGTTTTCTTTCTTCAATTTTTTTTTTAAAAAATTGCAATTGTTTTTTTGTGTTTTGAATAACAGAATCGGCTGGGTATCGAGCCCGTGTACTGCTGCGCATTCAAGCAAGTGGGATTGGTGCTTGAAGGCCAATGGGCAGAGGCACCGAATGTTTTAATTTCGTTGTGCTGGTCGACCAGTGTCCTGGGCGTCCCACAGAGGCAGGTTGGCTGCAGGTTGGTTGTTAGGCGGCTCAAACTCCTCGTTCCTCCGCTCCACGGCCTCGAGCACCCCTCTTCCGTTGCCGTCGACCCGTCTAGCGCATTGTTACCGCTCCGCCTGCTGACCTTCACGCGACCACACAACCTCAAACCACACACAACAAGATGAGCTTCGTTGCGGCTAAGAACTCGCAGTGCCACTTCTGCGGCAAGACCGTCTACGCCATGGAGCGCATGGACGCCGACGGCAAGAGCATGCACAAGGCCTGCTTTAAGTGCGAGCACTGCCAGTGCGTCCTCAAGCTGGGGAACTTCGCCGCCATGGGTGGGCGCTATTTCTGCAAGGTACGCTTGAAGCTCCCTCTGTTCTTCAAAGGTAGATCTTCGCGAATTAACTCTTTCTTCCTCTGTGCCATGATTTCGACTTCTTCCAGCCCCACTTCAAGCAGCTCTTCAAGGAGAAGGGTATGTGAGCTCCTCCGTTCATCTGCACCGTTGTCGCGTTACCGGCCTTGTTTCTTGTCGACATCGAACTGGCGCTTTGCTAATGCGATTTCTGATGATGCAGGCAACTACCATTCGGGCTTCGGTTCGGAGGACGCCAAGTCCAAGTGGGCGCCTCAGGCAGTCGTTTATGGTGCGCCAGGCGCCAATTTCATGAAGGCATCTGCCACCGAATGGGACTCGCGCCAGACCAAGTCCTTCCGCATGCCCCGCCCGAGGGCGAACACAGACATCGATGACGTCAAGGTGTCGTCCCTCACTCTCTCGGAGCCCAAGGCTGCTGAAGTCTCTTCGGCTCCTTCCTCGCCCGCCCCAGTCACAACATCTTCCACCTCTCCTTCTACGTCCCCCGCCAAGCCTGCTGGCGATTTCAAGGCCCCGCGTGAGTCGTTGGCCCAACTGGCCTCTGTTGGCGCCCTCAAGTCGGTGGGTGAGCGCTGGGGAGCGGCCAGCGGCCCTGCCGCCGATGCCTCGCGAGACCAGAGGCGACGTGCTGCCCTCGAGGCGAGGAAGGCTGAGACCGCCGCTGCCCCTGAGAAGAAGGACGAGACGACTGAACCGGCGGCCGAGAAGGAAGAGCAGCCGGCCGCCCAGAAGGTTGTCGAGGCTCCTGCCCCCGTGCCCGCCAAGACCATCGAAGAGCTCAAGGCCGAGCTCGAGGAGGAGCGCGCCAAGTTCGCTGCCGACAAGGCCGCCCTTGCCGACGCCAAGGCCAAGTTCGAGGATGAGAAGAA
The DNA here is from genome assembly GCA_002179805.1 of Acanthamoeba lenticulata. Lineage (NCBI taxonomy): Eukaryota > Discosea > Longamoebia > Acanthamoebidae > Acanthamoeba > Acanthamoeba lenticulata. Next base: position 49,865 of record NAVB01000063.1, on the reverse strand, counting down.
GACCTTCGAAGAGGAACGGAAGGCGTTCGACGAGAAGCGACAGGCCTTCGAGAACGCCAAGAGGGAGTGGGATGAGGCGCACCCCCAACAGGTTGAGACCCCTGTTGCCGCCGAGGTGCAGGCCTAATCTCTCTCTCTTTCCTCCATCCCTTTCTTTTGTACTATCCTCTTTTTTTGTACGCATCAAAACACAAACGTGTAACACCATCATTTTGTACTTTCCGCTGTGATCAAGACAAGATCGAATGAATAGTTTTTAAATCAAGTAAATGTGTCGTTTATATTTTATACTTTCTTTCTTTTGGATTGAGCAACGGCCACGCTCCGCTTTTGTACAAGAGGAAAAATCAGCGAGCCAGCGATCTGGCTCTTCGGCAAGCTGTTGTCCGCTCATTCACGATTTGGACTGACGACGGCTTACTCATCACCATCCTCCTCTTCATCGTCATCCTCCTCCGCATCCTCGTCCTTGCCCTTGTACTTCTTCATTTCGACCTCGTACCGTTCCTTATCCTTCTGGGCCTTGGCGTTGTAAGGCGCCTTCTCCTCATCCGACATGGCGTTCCATTTGCTGGAGATGTTCTTAGTAAGCTCGCCAAAGCCCATGTCAGGGTTCTCCTGAAGAGAGCAACTCGCGAGTTAGCAACTAGCCGTTATGGCGGCTTTCTCTAACGGTCACATAGCCGTTGGCCGAACACTAATCGTCGAAGGGGCAGGGCACGTACGGCCTTGGCCTTGGGCCTCTCCTCGGTGGCGAAGATAATGTAGGCGCTCTTGGCTCGCTTGGGGGCGTTGGGGTCCTTCGTCTTCTTGCTAGTCTTCTTTTTGGTGGCCTTTGTCTTCTTCACGGGGACCTTCTTCTTCTTATCCGCCTTCTCAGCCTTCTCCGCGGCCGCCTCCGCGTTGAACCTTGACGGGGTCTTGCTGTTCCTCTTGGGCCTGTCGCTCATCTTGTTGTTATAGCTCTTGTTGTGTAGTGTGGCGCTGCTGCAGAACAGAAGGTTTAGGCTCTCGCGCTGTGCTGTCTAGAAAAGTCTCTGCCGGCGCTCTGGCTTCGGTTTTCTGAGGACCGCGAACGTTGGCGACCCGCAGGCAACTGCCCTTGTCGCGATTCGGTCCCGCTGTGCTTTTCCTGGCCTACTGCAGGGTCGGCGGGTCGAAGCCGACCGTGGCAGAAAGTCGAGAATCCGGAACGCAGAACCGCGAGCATGGATGCTGAACAACACGTTGCGGTGGCGGATGAAGAGGAACCTGAGGGTTGGTCGATGTTCGACGAAGAGCGTAACGTAGAATTCTTGTCCTACGATGGGTATGAGATTCTGCATGAACGCGATGTTCTGGTGTTTCGATACAGCTTCTGCGATGCTGTTCGCATGGCCCCTGAATTAAAAATCAACTTGAGCCGATATCGCCATCTTGTGTCCGAACTGGCCTCCCTCCCCAGCGATGCTCTTGCTCGCAGCAAGGTAGGCTCCCCACGCTCAACGATCCTCCAATAAGTTTACAAAACCGAGCCTTTTCTTGCACGAACAAGTGCAGGCAATCAAGAACCGGCTGCAGCGCATGAATAGGGCTGTGCGCGCCATCGGCATGGTCTATGCAGCCTGGTTCTACATGCGCTTCTTCTGCCCGCGCATCGTAGTCCGGGCCGGGCCACGCATGAGCCCTCGCGAGCTGGCCTTTTGGCACGAACACATCTTCCTGCGCGCCCTCGGCGAATTCTGGTTCGTCAACAAGCTCGACTTTCGCGGTGGTGTTGAGCTCGTTTGGGAGGGCGATGATACGGAGACCGACAACGAGATCGACGCTGACGAGGCTCAGTCCAACGCACAAGCTCCAGCGGACGAGTGGTGGGAAACCGTCAAGCCCAAGGGTGTGCTGGTGCCGCTGGGCGGCGGTAAAGACTCGCTCCTGGCCTTTGAGATTCTCAAGCAGACCGGTAGCGAACACCAACCCTCCCCGCGCCAAGACCCTCACTCACACATGTGTGCGTTCTACGCCAGGCACGCCGCTCATGTGGTTCTACCTGGCCGAGCGCTACGGTGAGTATGACCGCAACTGGCGGCTGGCGGCCATCGTCCGCGCCTCGACCGAGCCCGCACACACAGAACCTGGAGCCGCACAGGCGAAACCTCGAAGAGCTCCGTCGCGGACAGCGCCGGTGCCCTGTGCCAAGCTAGAGGGCCTGCGCGAGCTCGAATTCAGCGACAAGCTGTGGAACAGCGACTGGCGCGCCCACATCGTCCCGCAGTGTCCGCCCTGGGCCGGTGCGCGCCTCCCCTTACGGTTTATCTCGCCCATCTCACCCGCTGGCTGACGCGACCACGTGCTATGGCTTTGGGGCGCGCCAACCAAGCCATGGTGGCCTTTTCGTCGGTACTGGTGGCGCTGCTCAACGACCTCGACTTTATCGCCGTTGGCAACGAAAAGAGTGCCAACTACGGCAACACCACTTATCTCGGTGCCCACCCCTGCCCTCGACTTTTTCATTCGCTTTATCTTCGTCCTTGTCATCACCACCATGTTGATCAATATCACCGCGACCTTGCAGGGATGGAGATCAATCACCAGTACGACAAGAGCCTGGCGTTCGAGCGCGCATGCAACGAGTTCATCCGTGAATTTATCACGGATGACGTCTACTACTTCTCCGCGCTGCAGCCCCTGTGGGAGGTCGATATCATGCGGCGCTTCCTGCGCGCGGGTTCCAACTCGCGCCGCAACTACCTCCACCTCTTCATCAGCTGCAACTTCCCGCTGGGTACCGCGCACCTCAACCTTGTCCTTGACCTTGAGATTGATGGTGATGTTGGTGCAAATCTAGAGCGCGAGGGCTCGCGGTGGTGCGCCAACTGCCCCAAGTGCTGCTTCGTGTTCGTGCTCCTCTCGGCCTTCCTTCCGCCGCGCGACGTGTGGGCCGTGTTCGGCGACAATCTCCTCGTACGCACTGCTGCTGCTGTGGGCTCGCGAGCTGCCCACCTCTTGCTCGTGCTCACACGGCGCTCGGCGCGCCGCAGGAACGCGAGTCGCTGGCGGGCCTGTTCGAAGAGCTGGTCGGGCGCGACGGCCGCATGAAGCCGCTCGAGTGCGTCGGCACCGACGACGAGGTGCGCCACTGCCTCGCCCGGGCTCGTCGACAGTACCAGCGTCACCTGCCCGGCCAGCCCCTCCCGCTCATCCTCCGCCGCCTCGACGCCTCGGGCGGTGAGGCGAGCCAAGAAGAAGCAGAAGACGATGACGGCGCAGATGACGTCGGTGAAGTGGATGACGAAGAAGAGGAAGAAGTTGACTATGACACGTCAGCGCTGATGACACAAGGAGAAGAGGGTGAGCGTATGCGACGTGAGCAAACGCTGATCCCGCGATGGTGTTGGTCCGCCCTCTTTCCGCCCCAAGGCCAGCGACCTCACGGCGCAAACGGCTTGGTTTGAGGCCAAGGGTGGAAGAGTAAAGACTTATTTATACGACTGGTCTGGTCTTGCAAACGCGTCTGGGCTTCCTCCCGCCTTTTTGCTCACTCGTTGTGGGTTGGTGCCTACGTCCCACGTCGCCAGCAGGGGAAGCCTGCTACGCTCGAGGGTTGCCCAGACCACGGATCGATCGCCAGCAACAAGAAACAAAGAGTGTAGAGACCCCCCAAAACAAAGACAGCGGCCGTTTCGATGCGCAAAGCAGTTGTAATAAATAACAGGATAAAGGACGCACAAATTAATCGATGTGGCTAAGCCCCTCGCCGGCAAGCTCTTGCTTGGCTTGGATGGTCTTGTGCTCGACGGCTCCTTCAATGGCGGCATCCCCGCCGGCAACCTTCTGCTTGAGGAGGAGCACGATGGCGCGTTGAGTACGCTTCTCAAGCGCGTCCAGCTTCTTCTCGATATCACGCTTCAGATCCCAATTGGGCTTCTTCGGTGCTAGGGCCAGCAGATCCTCCCCCTTTCGACTCTCCATAATGATCAGCTTTCGGTTGATCTCGCCCACCATTGATGGAAGAGGCGCGGGTTCAATCCTCAATTCACGCAGAAGGGGGTCTCGAGGAACGTAGTTCCTGAATTTAAGCTTTCCTTCATGTGGATTAGGCTCCTTCCTCTTCTTTTTCCCCTCACCCTTTTCTCCAGTGCGCTCGTCTCCATCCATGTCGTCATCGCTGTTCGCCTGCCTGTCTCCGTCGTCGTCAGCATCATCATCGTCGGGTCGTCGGCGCATGTTCGGCGCGTCATCTACCTCCATCGCCGTTCGCTCATCATCTTCACCCGACATGCTTTGGCCCACTGTGCTGATTGAATTCAATTGGAACAGAAATGGACCAGCTCGGAAATGGCTATGAAAAGGCGCCATGGAAATAACGGTAAAGAAAAACAAAATATCTATTTGAACGGCATGGAGAAGGACTGGGTGCCCGAGAGTGATGTGACGCTGGCTGTGGTGCTCAAGGTACTCTGCTCTTTACATCTAAAACGTCTGCCTACAACTCCTCTCCTGTGCAGGCACTTGGCTTTTGTCGGCCAAGCAGTGCTGCTGTACCGAGTACAGAACTCGTGGACGCAGAGGGCCACGCCCAGCCCGAGGTGCTCAACGTGTATCAGTTAGGCTCTCGCGTCTACGGCACGGCTGAGCCCGGTTCCGACTGGTGCGTTCCTCCACTGGCCCTTCCTGCAGGCTGTCGTATGACCGTAGGGGTGGCACAAAGGGACTTCATGTTCGTCGTGCCCAATGACTACCGCGGGACAAACCTCATCGACCACGGTCAGTTCAACGCCTGCATCTACACTCTTGATGCCTTCCAGGTGCCATATACTAGCGACCTTGGCAGCTTTTGAGCACAACTCACGATGACTAACAGGACATGGTGCGGGATCATCACTTTCTGGCGCTCTACTGTGTCTTCCTCCCACGCAACAACGTGTGGCTCGAGACGATCCCCTCTGCCAGCTTCCTCGAGCACTGGAGTGTCGCGGTATGCCAGTAGTGCCAGGTGACGGGGCAGCTGGCAGACTCTGACCTGGTCTTCTTGGTGTCATCGCGCGGGGCATAAGGTTGATAAGCTGAAGAAGGCCTTCTTCATGAAAGCTTGCAGTTCTATGAACCGGGCCAAGGTCTACTGCAAGCAGGCCCAGCGGCTTGCCCAGGGTTCGTTGTTCCCCTGCACCATGCTTCTACAAGGTGCGACTAACATTTCATGCCTCCTCACCAGAGGGCAAGCCACAGAGCACGGAGCAGGACCAGCTGCTGCGCAAGAGCAAGAAGATGCTCACGCACGCCCTGCGGTACGTCTCTTGGTCGATTTCACCTTTCACACCTGTTCATGCGTAAACGATGAACGCACATTCAGGTATTTGCATTTTGGGATACAACTGTTCGAAACGGGCCGCATCGAGAACTACCTCGTCGCCAACCCCTACTGGGATGAGGTGCGGCCCATGACCTCCCTCGTCTGGGAGGACTACGAGCGTCGCTTCCGCCCCATCTACCTCCACGTGCGTTCTACCGCTTGCGTATCCTTCGCATTGCTGGCGCAAGACGCGTGCATAACTCTCTCTCTCTCTCTCATGCGCTTGTGTGTACTTGTGGGCTTGCTTGGGTGTCCAGTTGATGGAGCGGTTCCCGAAAGACCCGGTGAAGCCCATGGAGCAGGCAAGCGCCGTGCCGCCACTCTATCGCAAGTTCTACTGCTACCTCCACTCGCCCGAGCAGACCCAGGCCAAGCACGATCGACACGCGCTCGAGAAGGAAATCTTACACGTCTTCCTCGAAACCCTGCATCAGAAAGAACGACGTTCAACGGCTCAGCATGAGGCGTCAGAGGAAGAGGAGGATTTGGGCTTCGTGGCCTATTTTCCCGAGCACGCCGAGCTCTACGCTGACGTAGAGCGACGCTTCGAGCAGCTGTGCACTCGTGTGCAAACCGCATACGAAGAGGTCATGCAGGCGCTGCACGAAGAGCACCAACAACCAAAGGAGGACGAGGAGCGGGCTTTTGCCAAACGTGTGGCGGGCCACGAGTGGCGGGGCATCCTGTTCCGCATGCGACGCCTTGGCGCGCCGGCCCGAAGCGTGCTACTTCAGAGCGTGCCCAAGCACGTCCACTCTTGGCTCATAGCGTCATCGTCAACGTCACCACCATCGCCCTCTACACCGTGACAAGCTTTTGCAGCAACTATTTAAATCAAAAAAATTTAAAAAACACAAAAGAAACAGCTTTCTCTGTCACCAAGATGGAGGGGCCAGGCGCGGATGGGGTGCGCGTGACGGTGGACGCCGCGTGGAGCGACGACCGGCAGGTGCTCTGCTACCTTGAAGACCCTGCCAATCCAGCCACGGTCACAGAGCAGCACGAACCGTAAGCCATCTACTTCGCCCTGCCGCGATTTTGTACCATCGAATTAATGCGCTGCACACCACACAAAGGGAGAAGGACAGACAGGAGTTGTTCACACAGCGAGCACGGCAGGTGGACTTCTTCAAGTATGGCAAGGAGCGTGGGAAGGAGGACGAGGACGGCGCCAAGGCGCGAGCGCGCGAGGCCCAGAAGAAGCGGGAGGAGCGCATGCGCCTCGAAGCCACGCGTCGTGAAGCCATTTTCGCCCGCATGCGGTACCGATCAACAACCCATCTTCTACGCGTAGAAGGATTTTTGGGTGCTGATCTCCTGTACTTGCCTCTATCCCCACGGCAGACACGCGCTGGGCGAGATGGAGCTCATGTTCGGGTTCATCGACATGGCGCAGCGCGGGGAGCATCTGGCCACGGGCCTCATCCAGAAGCAACCGCCCCCAGTCTCACGGGCGGTCGACTCGCGGGCCTTTACCATCCTCGCCAAGCAAAAGGTCCGTGCTTGGTCTATTCGCTCCTGCCCTCGAGCCCCACTTCGATTGACCGGTCTGTTGGCGGCGAACACGCAGCAACTCGAGCGAGCCTCTGAGGAGCTGAACCGGGCGGCGACCCGCCTGAGGGCGCGCGTGGCGCGCGAGAAGCGCCACAATGACGAGCTTCTCACCCTCCGCAAGGAGGTCAAGCTTCGCGGGCGCCCCGCCCGGGCCATCATGGCCGAGTACGCCATCCCGGTCTCAAGCAGCGCTGGTACGCAGACTCTTCTCCTTCATCGTCGTTGTCGTCGCCGTTGCCGTCGTCGAAGCTGAAGTTGACATTGGCGGCGACGAGACAGAGGCGTGCGAGGTGGAGCTGCGGAAGACGCGGACGGGCGAGGTTGTAGTGCACATGGCGCCCTCACGTGTCGACAAGTCCCTGCAGGTCCTCACGGCGCCCGCACAGCACCATCACCAGCAGCACTCGGCCAGCCACGACGGCAGCGGGCGAGGGGAGGACGTCGAGGAGGCCACGGGCGCCGCCGCCACGGCCGCGCTGCTGGGCCGGGCCCTCCGCGCCCAGTTCTGCGCCGAGCTGTTCCGCGAGCTGTCCGAGGGCGTGTCGGAGGCCACCCGCCAGCAGGCTTCGGGCCAGAAGGCTGGCGGAGGTGGAAGTGGAGGTGGCCAGTGGTGGTGGGTGGCCCACACCCACGTCTTTGAGAACGAGATCACCTTCTATGACGCGACCGTACGCGCCCGCGCGCTGTCCATCCGCCTAGTCTCGTCCCGCCTCGCGCCGCCCGTACGTTTCCCAGCAAGCCAAGCCATGGTCGAACCGTGGCCGTATGTCGTGTTGTGTATCGTGTGATCGTCATCGCGTACATGTGGGTTGCGCGTGCGCAGGAGGGCAGCGAGTGGGTCGAGGGCATGGGCGACGAGGACACGCTGACCGTCCACCTGGACGACGATGAGCTCAAGGACGGCGAGGGCAACATCGCCGACACGCTGACCGTCCTCCTCTTCAAGCTCTGGCGGCAACACGTACCCTCGCCACCTTGTTTTTTCTTTTATTATTAACATTTTTTATGATTAAATATTTGATTTTTTTTCTTCTGGTCACGATTTATTTATTTATTCTTTTCTTTATGGCAACAGCAAGACCAGATGCTGCGATTGCAGATCAATCCGTCAATGCCTACGCCGCCGTCGCGGCGGGCGGGCATTAGGATGGCCAACGCGCTGTTCGACACCTTCCGCCACCATTGCCTGCGGCAGCGCCTGCACGCGCGCCTCGGCGCCCTCTGCTTCGCCACGCCCTTCCTCACCACGCGCTGGTTTATCTCGCCCAACTCGCCCACCATCTCCTCCTTCAACGTCCTCTTGGCCTCCAGGTTCGTGCCACATGTGCACGCGTCGTGTCTTGTGTCTCGTGTCGTGACTGACGCGTCGTGTGGTGTCAGCCTGGTGATGCACGTTGTGGTCGACGGCCCCAAGATCGTGTGCGGCTGTGCCAAGCCCATCTTTTCTGACGAGGAATTCCTGGAATACCTCCTCATGCAGCTCTCGCATCGCCTCCTCGGCGGTACCGTCCTTCCCTTCTTTTCCTCTTCTTCCCTCCCCTTTCATCATCGTTATCATCACCTTCTTCCTTGCGGCAGATCTGCACCAAGCGGCTGTGCAGGAGGGGCGCTCCGTGGAGCGGCGCGACCTGTCGCTCCTGTTCAGGTCGCTCGTCGACAAGGCCACGTCCATGTGCGTCCTTCTTCGCCTCCCCTTGACCTGTCACTCTTTGAGCCGAGACTCATGCGCGTGTTTTGTCGCGCCAGGGAGGTGAGCCTGGTGGCGCTCGTGCAGGCGCACCAATTGCAGATCATGCAGAAGGTGATGGTCGACGAGGATGCCACCGCCAGCGGCCGCGTCGAGGGCGCAGCCGCCGACAAAGCCGCCGCGCGAGCCGCCGGGACAACGACGACGACAGTGACGTCGCACCATTTCCTCCCGCTGGCCGCCTCTGCTACGGCCGCCGTCACGACCTCGGCCGCCACCGGGCCGGGGCAGCAGCACAAGGCCGAGACGCCCTACGCCGTCGCCCTCCGTCGCTGGCTACAGTGGGCGACCACCGAGCGGTGACTGGAATGAAAGGAAGAGAATTAAAACAAGAATCCAAAGCATTTCAATCATTAATTAATTTTATCGGTTGACCCAGCAGGGGAGCTGGGACGCCCAGAAAGAACGCTGAGGGGAGAGCAAGAAGAAGGCCAAGAAGCAAGACGAGGAAGGAGAGGAGAAGATGGGCGCAGCGAGCATTAAGGGTCTTGTGCTGATGGAGACGGTCTTCCCGAGCCCAGATGGGTACACGGTGTTCGACGATCCTCAGATGAAGAAGCAGCTCGTGAAGGAGCTCAAGAAGGGAACCATCAAGCCGCCCACCGCTTCTGAAGAAGTGGACATAGATGAAGATTTGGACTCCAAAATAGACCAGGTACGCCCACTGCTCGACCAAGTTCACCCTGGGAAGGCTTTGTTAAATGGTGCGTTCGATTTCTAGATGGCGCGAGAGATTTGGCAGTTCTATGACCCCAAGAACCTGGGAAGCATCAACAAGAAGGCGGCCGAGAAGTTCATTAAGGACTGCTTCCAGCTCTACTCCTTGCGCAAGCGGTGCAAGGCCCCCAAGGAGGCCCTTGGCCCTGGCGTGGACATGAGCAAGGCCACTGCGACCGCCTACGCGATGCTCGACCCGTCCAACACGGGCATGGTCTCGGAGAAGCAGTTCATCGAGTTCATCAACGAGTGTGATCTCGACGAGATTGTGGGCCCCTACACGGGCCAGACCGCCCCCAAGGACATCCCCGCGCACCTGCCTCAGTCGATGATGTTCGACCCGTCGACCCTGCCCAAGGACTCTGCCGTCAAGGTGGGCGAGATCAAGTTCCGCGACTACAACCAGGGCATCGAGGGCTAAGCCATAGTTCACCAACTCTGCGCCTCTTCTGTACCAAAAAATCAAAACAATAAACAAATTAAAAAAACTATTATTCAAAAAAAACGATTTCTTTTTGGAAGAATAAATAAATGGCAGATGGCAGAGCAGAAAAGCTTCTCGGCCTCAAGACGCAACAACACTCACTGGGGCGCAGGGAGGACGACGATGGTGTTGCTCCTCGCGACGGGCGCATCGAGGCGCTTGTTGGCAAAGACGCGGGCCTCGTAGGTGGCCGCCGTCGTGCAGGCCCGGAAGGCGACGGTGCCCGCGGCCTGTGCCACGTACTTGTACTTGCGGTACTGGCGGTGGTCCTCGCCAACGTCGGTGCGATAAATGCCGACCCAGACGTGGTCCGTGGCCGGGTCGACCGTGGTGAGGCGCGTGCGGACGACCATCTGGCGGCCGTCGTCCTCGAGCGCGAGCTCGACGCTGTCGGTGCCTCCGACGGCCACGGCCGCGCGGGCGACGTCGACGTAGCTCCGCTGGGGGAAGAGCCTAAACTCCCACTCGCCGGCCTTGGGGCAGGCAAAGCTGAGCGTGTGGTCGACGGCGTTGGTGACCCAGTCAAACGCGCGGTAGCGGCTGTTGTCGGTCTCCTGGCGCGAGGCGTAGAGGCCCACCCACGCGCTCGGGTACTGGTTCCCGGCCTCCTGCACGATCTTCACCGAGAGCATGTTGCTCGCCGCGTCGTACGACGGCTCCAGCCTCACCTGCGGTCTGCAAAACAGAATAACAGTAATCAATGAGACAAAGAAGAAAAAGGACAAGAAAGAGAAGATGATAGAGAAGAACGTACCCGACGTGGACGGGGTTGGAGACGGCCTTGATCGAGTACTGACGCGAGAAGAAGGTCGCGGTCGAGGCAAAGTAGCGGAGCTCATAGTCGCCAAACTCGAGCGGGGTGAAGGTCATGGAGCCCCGCGCGGCCGCCGGGCGGATCCAGTCATAGGCTACGTAGCTGCCATTGTCGCTACCCACCCGGTAGAGCCCGATCCAGTCGGAGCTCGACGGCGCCGACTCCATCTCCCACTCAACCGTGATCGGCCGGCGGATGTCGAGCGAAGCGGGCGAGGCGCGCAGCTGCACCTTGGACTCGATGGCGCCAGTCTCGACTTCGGTAAACTCCATCGCTGTCGGGAGGACCTTGGCCGGCTCGGAGCTGGCCTGCTGCGGCGGGACTTGAGCCTCCTCGGCAGGGGCGGGCACGGGGCCCTCGCGGGGCGGGGTGCGTCGGCCTTGAAGCTCGTCGATGATGCGGCGCGTGGGCGGGACCATGCCAGGCATGCCGGGCAGGTTCTCGGGGCCAAACTTGAGCTTCTCCTCGAGCTCGCGCTTGACGAGCGCCATCGGGTCGGCCTCGTCCTCGGCGATCTTGCGCTGCGCCTGGATAATCTCGTCCTGTTGTTGGCAATGACAACGCACATCATTAATACATTTGGAGCCAAAAAGTAGCAGAATGACTACGACGAAGAGAACACGCACCAGCTCCTTGCCGATGATGATCGAGCGCTCGAGCAGCATGTGGTCAGCCGCTTGCTTGGACGCAGCCCTCTTCTGATGAAAAATCAACGGATTAAACGTTTGATCGGAGCGAATGGAGTGTGAGGACGTTGACACATACCTTCTCCTCTGCAGCAGCGGCGGCAGCAGCCTCAGCCTCGGTGCGAGCCTTGGCCTCGGCCTCCTCGCGCGCCTTGGCTTCGGCGCGAGCGCGGGCCTGAGCCTCCTCTTCGGCGAGCCTGCGAGCGCGGTCCTCCTGCGCCTCGGCCTCGGCACGCGCGAGAGCCTGGGCCTCGGCCTCAAGACGGCGGCGTTCGGCCTCCTGCTTGGCCAGCTCGTGAGCGCGAGCCTCGGCCTCGGCGCGGAGGCGCTCTTCCTCCTCCTTCTTGGCCTTCAGCTCGGCCTGGAGGGCTCGCAGCTGCTTCATCGTCTCAATCAGATTCCAGTCGTTCTTGTAGAGCGCATCCCTGATATCACGCTCGTCCAGAGTCTGGTGTAAAGCAACACAACGTATCTCGTAAGATGTAGCCGCTCGTAGGACAAGCAACTACGCCACTCTGGAGAGGATCTCGTACCGGGTAGAGGCGCTTGAGCTGGTCGAGCTTGCGTTCCTCGACGAGGCGCAAGAAGTCACGGCTGGCAACCACGACGTCCCAGTTGTTCTTGACGAGGATGGCTTCGATTTCGGCCTCGCTGCAGTAGTCACCAAACCTGGAGATGCAAGGTTGAGCAAATCTGTAATTGGCAATTTCAGGTTGTAAGTCGAGTTGACGTACTTTTGCACCAAGGCGTCGATCGTGAAACGCCTTTCAAGTTCAGCCTGCTTCACGCGCTCCTCTTCTTCCTGCTTACGTTTCTTCTGTGCTTCCTCTTGCTCAGTTTGTTGCTTGAAGAGCTCGTCGATGGTGAGATCGACATCTCCTTCATTCTCATCCAGGAGAGCCTGAATCTTGTCCTGCGGGACGTTGGAGAACATCTGCATGAGGATGTCGGTTGCCTTGGCCCGCGCTTCAGCCTGCCTGGCCCTTCTTTCCTCCTCTCGTCGCTTGTTCTGCTCCTCTCGCTCCTTCTGTTGCTGTGCCTCTCTCTCCTTCTCCTGGTGCTCGAAGCACGGGATGATGGCCTTTTCCACATCCCACTCGTTCTCGGCGAGGATCTGGGAGAGCGCGTCGCGAGTGATGCCAGGGAAATTTGCAGCCAACTCGTCGATCTTACGGTCCTGTGACCTCTTCTTTTCCTCTTCCATCTGCCCTTGAAGGCCTGTGAACATCTGCAGGGCTTTCGCCTTGTCGCCTTTGCACATGCGAAGCAAATCCGCGTGCATGCTAGCCGTCATATCGAATCCCTCAGCCATTTTGTTGTGTGTTTTGGATTGATATAAAGGAGTAGGGTTTGATCTGTGTAGCTCTAGGCCGTTGATGCAACTACCTGATCAGAATTGAACGTGTGATGCGTTTCTGTGTCTGGCGGCTTCACGAAATAGCACTCTGCTTTACCGCTTTCTCCGCGGGTGCGTTTCGTTGGAATATCCTGTTTTATCCGTCCACGAACACCGCCCGACATTCGGCCGAAGTAATGGGCTTCAGAGAATGCCCACATACCTTCCGCATACTTACGGAAATCTGTCTTCTTTTTGGTTTTGGTGCCACAACGCCAACACCGGTCACTGTGGCTGGTGTTTATCTGCTCTGGCTCCGCCACCGGGTGTTGATAGCGTCAAAACTGGACGATTTCATTTCTTCTCTCTACTTTTCCCCAGGCGGGGGAGGCCTGCATGGAAGGAGCGTTATGTCCCGGTCAAGTACTCTTTATTTCTTTACATGACAACTACGTTCGGTCTCTCGTCTTTTGGCAAGTCGATCGTCACTACGGAGGGGCCACTCACTGAAGTGCGTACGGCCTTTACCGCGCTCACGCTGTTCTTTGGAGTGTGCGCGCTCCTCCATGTGTCCGTGGGTCTCTGGAAGCTTCTTCGTCCGCCGGGAGCAAGGTGCGCTGCACAAGACAGGCAAGGTCAGGAATTTAAACTGAGCTTTGTATGGGGTGCGGTGCTCAGGAGCCAGCCGTGGGTCCTGTCTGCGCTGCTCCTGTACGTGGCTTATGGGGTCCACTTGGCCATTCACATAGCCCACTTTGCCGACAATATAGCGCGGCCGGTAGACTACTACGAACCCGAATGGCTCTACGTCCGCTATGTCGTCTCCACCATGGAGATTACCTTCTTTTTCAACGTTCCGACGACCATCGGAGGTGCTGTATGCGCTGTGGCACTACTCAAAGCCTACGCGGGATACAACGCTGGCCTGCCGGGAATCAGCGCCGCCAGCACAAAGCGATGGTCTCGAGGCATGCTGATCTACGCCTCCACGTCTATCCTCACGCTGATGCACTACACTGTGGAGCCACCGATGTCATATGCGCCTGTGGTCAACTTCACCATCGCCGGCGAGGGAGTGGCTGCGCTAGCTTTAGCGGCAGTCGTCATCTTCCTGCAGTTGCGCCCTGCCGCGGAGGGCCACACGAGAGGTGGCGAGATGGCCACGGAGCTCGAAGTGTTGGCGACCTCTGAGTACACACCGCAAGAAGACAGTGGAAATGGCAGTGGGCGAGCAGGCATGACGCACGTCCGGCGGCGCTCTGCCGGGGCTTCCAGTCCAGCATGAAGTGGCGAAAACAAAAAGAAAGTAAAGGAAAACAAAAATCAACACAAAAACGAAAGGGACAGATTGGGCCACACGTAGACGCACAGCATGTTGCTGTCCTTCTCCGACATAATTCTCTTCAGGTATTTGACCTCAATTCTTTCTATCATTCAGGTGAGCTCACCAATTTACTGGTGAATGCACAGCACGCTCATCATCAATGGAGCCGCCATCTTGAACTTTAAACTGTACTCGTTCACATGTTTCATGCCTTCTTGATCTCCTCAACCTCTGACCTTTTGGATCGCAGGCCGGCCAGGGAACACTCATTTGATGAACCGGCGGACGGGTTTAAGAACAAACTCTTTGAGCTGCTGCGCAATCTTCGCCTTCTTCGGGTCTTCGTGGCACTCTGGAACGTGGTTGTGCTCTTCCTCATGATTGTGTACGCCTCCTCCCTTGGTGGGTGGCGATGTCTTGAACGGGGACCGTCCCTCCTACGTTGTCACGCACCTCACTCTCCCTCCCACCTCAGGATGTTTGGCGCGTGAGGAACCGCGCGTGGTGCGTGGGACTGAATCAGTCGCGAGAGACCGCCAAGCGTGGTGGAACGAGGGAGAGAAGAGGAAGAAGTAGAAGGCCTCGCAGGTAGAGCGCATGTGCAGGCACCACTTTCTTTCATACAACACTACGTAGTAGTACTTTTTCCATATCGCTCATACCCTTCAGTTCGACAAACGTCGGCTCGCACAGCGTCTTCCCCACCCCAAGCAGTAGCACTAGCATCAGGGCGAGAATTTATAGTTAATGAAAAGAAAAAGAAAAGAAGGCTGAAATTCAAGATAACGGTTCGCCGTTTGTGCAACGGCCGTTTCCAGCTTGTACCGGCCCCAAGATGTCGTTGCCCCCGATCGATTTGTCAACATTCAATGGACCGGTCGCGGAGCCAACGGCGGTCTCTACGACGGTGGTTCCCTCCGCCATCGAAGGTGAGGCAGACAGGACCATTTCGTGGCAGACCTACCTGTGGCCAGACGCCCGTCCCGCGACCGCGAGCGACATCCAGGCCGTGGAGGCGAAGCTCAATGTAACTCCTCTTCCTTTCAATCTCCTTCCTTAAATTAGTGGCGAGCAAATGCGTGACCCGAGTCTCCATTGAACCGCTTACAACGTGAGCCGCGCGCTACACAGGTGACGTTCCCGGACGACTACAAAGCAGTGGTGATGGAGCACCAGGGGCAGGCATGCCTCCCCAACATCTTCAAGTTCTTCAGCCCCGACCAAGAAGCCTATGACGTCACGCAGTTCAACATGCTGTTCCACTTCGTCGCGGACGACGCCGAGCACGCGCAGCAACACATCGCCACCGTGCACGAGTCGGCCAAGGACAGGCTCCCCGAGGGCGTCGTTCCCTTTGGCGACGATCCGGGTATAATTTTCTTGTCTTTCGCCACCGCCTTCATGTGTCTCACCTCGTCGCCTGTCCTTAGGTGGCGGCTTCCTCGCGTTTGACTTCCGTGTGGTGGGCAAGGTCGAAGGCGCCACGGGCCCCTACGTCGTGTTCTTTGATGACGATTCGCAGCAGGACGAAGAAGGTAATAGAATGGGGCTGGTTGAGGAAGAGCTCTTCATCGATTGACACAAACAGCTAATCCATGTCATGATGACATGTGTGAACAGGCAAGGTGCAGCCGATCTTCATCGCCAACTCGTTCACTGGGCTGCTTGGCCAGCTGCGAACTGAGGATGAGATGGAAGCCGAGATGGACGCGGCCGAACTCGTGGGCGAGGAGGTCGAGGGCGACGGTGATGAGGATGATGAAGACGACGACAACGCCGACGGGGAGGAGGCCCTGCTCGAGGAAGTCGTCACGCAAGATGATGATGACGACGACGAAGACGACGGTGATGAGGAGGATGGTGATCACGGACACGTTGCGAAGAGGAGGAAGAACGAGGAAGGTGATGACGTACCCACAGAGGCGGGACACGAGGAAGAGGAGGATAATGCTGACGAAGGGTCTGCCGCTGTTGGCGAGAAGAGGAAAGCAGACGACTGAGCAACGCCTCTTCTTGTACTGCCTGAATACAGTGTGCTTGCGCCCCGCTTACGGGCGAAGAAGAATCGCACCACAAGAACGAGCACAAGAAAGCCACACAGGAATGCAACGGTCGTCGGTGCATTCTTTGGATATTTCAGGTAAATCGGCGGGGTCAGGACATTCCGCCGTCTGCCGCCACGCGAACGGCTCAGCACGCGAACTCTACGATCGTGAGTGTTGATAGAAGAAAGAAGAAAACGAGGGCAACGCAAGAAGCCAAACGGTTGATTGGCCTTGATCCATATCGCTTTACTCCCGGCAGCGGTGCCGGCTTCGATTGGTGATTAATCATCAGCATGTGGCTTCCTTTTGTGATCGTGGCCCTGCTGGTTGTCATTTTGACACTCTTGGTCTACAACCACTACGCCTCGTTCTCTTCACACCCTATATGGGTACCCATCACAGTTTTGACCGGCTTCTATCTTTCTTTCTGCATCGTATTCTTGATTCCCATCGATGTGTCCTCGGTGCGCCATCTTCCATTTTCTGCCACATCTTGTTCATTTTTTCTGATTCTACATTGCCCTCGTCGTCCCGTCCGTGCATTGCGGCCTCTGTGTCCAGAGCTTGTACAACACCTGCGAGGAAACCTCACCACACGACTGCGAAAAGCCCTTCACCTATCTTGACGACGATGCGCTGCTGATTGTGTGGCGCATCGTGTACTGGGTCACCTACTGCATGTGCTGGTGCGCCCCCACCTCACCCCTGCCGTCGTCTTCGTCACCTTTCGCCACAGCCCTCGTGTTCCTCTTCATCGCCCGTCCCTCCTGACCACCGGCTCTCTGCACAGGACGGTGTACCCGATCCTCCAGTCCTACGCGCTGGCGGGCGGCTTCAGCGTGCTCGAGAAGCTCAAGACGGCCATCGTCGAGAACCTTTTGTTCTACGGCGTCGCCGGCGTCATCCTCCTCGTGCTGCTCGTCATCATTGCTGCCAAGAACCGGCTCGACGGGTACGTTACTGACTCGGCTCATGGCCACGGCCACGGCCACGCGTGTGGCCCACAGAGCGTTGTTGCTCACGTCCTGCTGCGCGCCCACGCCAGGTACGGCATGATGGGTATCGGCATCGCTGCGGCCAACGCGTGGGGTCTGCTGCTGGTCATCCTCTTCTTGGGCTATGGCCTCGTCGAGATCCCGCGCAAGATCTGGTACAAGGCACGTGTCATTCCTATCGATCCTGGCTCTTGTCGTTCGTGTCGTGCATGAACGCGTCGAGTCCTGGATTGTGCTGATTATTTCCATTATTAATTTTATTTATAAACAGGCGAGCCGCCATCAAATGCTCAAGTACTACCAGTTTAAGGCGGTCGAGCTGCACGACGAGCTCCTCAACTCGCAGGAGAAGCTCGACAAGATCCTCAAGGTTGGTTTTGTTGATTTATTTTTATTTTATTTTTATTCTTTTTATTCACGCGTGTCCGCGCGCAGACGGTCAAGAAATTCGAGGAGCAGACGCCCGAGGGCGACCCGTGGCATCCCTACGTGGCCTCCATCATCCAGAAGGCACGCCCCAATTTAATTTATTTTATATATCTTTTTTTAAAGATATATGACTGCGCATTCCAGAATGGTTTCTGAAATTTTATTGTGGTGTGTGGTTTGACAGTGCCCGAAGGAGTACTTTGACATCTACCACGGCGAGAGTGACATGGACGTCACCTACGGCAACCTCGTCAAGCTGAGCTCGGAGGTCAAGTGGGCCGCACACGTCGCCCGTCGCAACCAATGGTACACCCGAGCTTTGTTTGTTCATTCAATTCATTTTTTTAAAATTCATTTTCTCTTTTTTTGTGGTTTTTTCAGCCTGTACAAGGAGCTGCTCAACAGCGCCTTCGAGACAGAGGACATTCTGCGCGCCCAGCAGCAGAGCGGCTCCTAGTACGCCCGCCCTCCCGACCTCTTTCTGCCCCTTCGCACTAATAATCGCAATAATAATAATTGGACTTTTATTTACAATTTAAAGAATGCAATAATAAATAGAACTTGGACTTAAAAGAAAGAGAATTAACGATATCCGTAATAGCGCGATCGAGTGGAGCTTCAAGACGCCCTACACCGGCCGCGGCGCCCAGGCCGTCCACTTCCTCGGTATCTCCTCCCTCTTACCACCACCAACATCAACGTCAACATCAACGTCAACATCAGCATCAGCATCAACACAGTTCGTCTGCGGCTGCTGATCAACATGCGGTGGTGGCGTGCGCAGAGTGGCTGTGGCGCGTGTGGCTCGAGTCGTTTGTGCTGCGGGTGGCGTCGTTCCTGTGCGTGCTGCTTGGCGCCACGGTTCTCTGGTCCGAAGTCACCATTTTCTCGCGCCACGATCCCGACCCGAACAGCCCCGTGGAGGACAGGCCCAGCGGGATCGACCTCTCCATCTGGTCCATCCTCATCCACGCTCGTGGCCTCTCCAACCTCGCCTGCCAGGTGCGTCCCTCTTTTTTTTTTAATCCCACATTATTGTTAATAATATAATAATGGTTTAATTTCAAAATAAAATAAAATGTATTAATTAAAGGTAATTATTGTATGTTTGTGTGACAGCTGTTCATCTTCCTGTCGATCACGTACATGGCCATCTGCGTGTACTGGTCGCTCTTCCGCCTGCGGCTGTTCAACTTCTACCGCCTCATCCCGCACCAGCAGACCGACCCGTCGTCCCTCATGTTCTGTGCCCTGTACGCTCCCCCCTTCATCTTCATCATTCTATTCAACCATCGTCATCGTCGCCATCTTCACCATCGTCATCCTCGTCATTCTCACGACGGCTCTTGTGGTTGCATAAGGTATCTGGGTCGTCTGATCCCGCCGCTGGCCCACAACTACCTGGGCATGATCCACAACCCCGACACGGCCTTTTGGAAGGTGCGTGCGTGCGTGCGTGCGTGCGTGCGTGCGTGCGTGCGTGCGTGCGTGCGTGCGTGCGTGCGTGCGTGTTATGTGCGCGCGTGTGTCTCACACGACATGCGGCACACACACACAGTTGATGGGCAACATGGCGGTGGTGCCGATCCTCGGTGGTTCGTTCAACACCTACGTGCCGATCTTGCTGGCCGTGGTGGTGCTGTTCACGCTGTTCAACCTGTACACGCGCATCGCGTCGCTGCTGCGCATCAAGCGATTCCAATTCTCGGAGAACATGAACGACGCCACCATCGAAGAGGGCGGCGAGATTCTCCGACGAGGTCCTCTTCCTCTCCTTCCTTGCATTTTTTGCATTTTTTATAACATAATAATAATAAAATCGGTAATAATCAACAGAGCGAAGCAAGCGGGAGCGGATGGCCAAGCAAGAGGCCACGGAGCGCAACTACATGCCCACAGCCCTCCCGCGGCGGCGGCGCGAGAAGGCCTCCGGCGGCGGGCTGGCCAAGCTGCTCGACGACGACGATGTGGAGGCCTCGGGTCGATCGCGAGGCAACGGTGGCGGCGGCGTTGAGCGGCCGCTGGTCGGGCGGGACAGCGGCGGCGCCAGCAGCGGCAGCAGTGGCAGCAGTAGCGTCGCCAGCAGCGGCGGCGGCAACTCGGGCACGGGACCCAGCAGCAGCACCAGCGGCAGCAGCGGTGGCTTTGGCTTCCCGGCGCTCTCCAAGATTTTCGCTCCGCGGTGCGTCACCTGCACACGCAGCAGCACAGCAACTGCCGCTCGAGTGCGCCGAAGCAGCTCTGACTCTGGGCGCGCGCGCGCGCGCGCGCGCACAAACAAACACAGACGCTCGGCGGAGCCGGCGGTGGGGCTGGACGACTATGTGAACGATCTGGACGCGTTGGCGTCCAAGGTGGAGCGTAAGCGGCGAAACCTCAACCCTGGTGTCGTCTGATGAGAGCACCTTGCCTTGTCCGCGCTTGTAACCAGAGCGACACACACACGGACCCTGCGGCAGAAGATCAGGGGGCAGAAGCTGGCCAGGGCCAAGAGAAGAAGGGAGGGAAGGAGGAAACACTGTAGTGCACAGAAGTTGAAGAAGAAGAAACGGGGAGCGTTTGCTTTTAGGACTCTAACACCAGAGATCATTTTAAAGGGCCTACTGGCACAGCATGTTGAGCCATGGCCCATGTGCGGTCCCATTACTCCACGCAGAGAGTACGATCAGCATAACCGTGAGCAGCCTTGTGGCGTTCAAAGAGCGCGGTGAGCTCGTCCACATAGCGTTTGTGCAGGGCGTTCACCATCTCTTCGCTCGGATTGTCCGTCTGCCACGTTCATGTTCAACCCACCATGGCATCAGCGCGAGCATTGAACAAGAGAGGCTTCTTTCTGTTGAAGAAGACGCTGGGGCGCAGCACCTTGGGCGCGGGAATGGGCTGGCCCACGACGGCGGTGAGGGGCACCGCATAGGGAGCAGCCAGGCAGCGGCCCCAGAAGAGCACGACGGCCACCCGGAAGCGCTTGGAGATCCACATGCGCCACGGCATGCCCCACGAGCTCGTCTTGTAGAGCGAGGTCTCGCCGAACACGTAGATGGGCACCAGCGGCGCGCCCTCCTCCAGGGCCAGCCGCACAAAGCCCTTGCGCGATTGGAGGTAGATCTTCTCGCGCCCAAACTCGGTCCGGATCTGCTCGGCCTCGCCTGTGTCCCGCCCATCATCGTCATCATCATCGTCCTCGCTCGCCAGCGACAACTCCAAGCTGAGCAGTGGCCACGCACCGCCGGGGTAGACGAGGACGGAAAGATGATTGCGGAGAACGTTGGCGGCCACGGGCTTGGACGCGTCGACGCACGAAGTCCAAAGCCACAGGTCACGGATGAACGGGATCTGCAAAATAGCAAAGAAGCGATGTTGTCGTTGTGAGTAGAGCATCGCCCCTTTTTTTTTTGCTCTCTTGAAAGGTGCACCTTGAAGGCGGTGGAGGCCACCAAGTCGCGAGTGTGCACGCCTGGGAACAGCTTGTTCCACCTGCACGTGTAGCGAAGGTCAAGAAGTCATTAAGTGCGGGCGCTACACGTGCAGACCAAACATCTCCGACACAAGCAGCTGCGGCAACTGCACCTTTCCTTCTTGTTGAAGCAAAAGATGGCGCGGTTGAGGGCGAGCGTGCCGTGTGGATGCACTGCGAGCACGTATCTGCACAAAATAGAACGAATATTCAATATTTTATGGTAAAATCATTTTTAGCGATTTATAAAAATCAAATACTAATAAAAAGAATATGAACAGTACACGTGCGCTGGGTCCAGGTCGGCCGTCTTGACGATGGTGCATGGGAAGTAGTCAAACAAGAAGCTGAAGATGGGGTGGTCATGAAACCAGGGCCAGGGCTTGCCTGGGAAGTGTCAAGCGCATGTATGAGCGTGGGTCACTGTGAAGTGCCAAGGAGGCCTCCGCGGGAGAGAGCGTGCCCAGTTTGCGCTCGGAGCCGTCAAAGGAGATGTAGAAGTAGGCAGTGATGAGGCCCACCCCCACCCACCACCATGCCGTGAACAGGAGCCACACGGGCAGGCCCACCAGCACCAGCGGCCCGACCACGTAGCACCCGTTCAGGAGAAGCACGGCCACGACCTCCTGCACCCACCGCGGCAGGCGGCGCTTGGGCTGTCCCGTCCTTTCGTCCTTCATCTTCTTCGTCTTGTCCTCCTTCAACTTCTGTGTTTGCGCCAGGCCAGTTGCAAAAAAGATGAAAACAAGGAAACACCATTTTTTCGACATCTTCCCGTTCCTCTTCTTCCCATAGGTCGACCTTATCTTACCCCCGCCCACACTGTGTATGCTCACCCCTATGCACGAACACAAGTCCCCTCTCTCCACTCCTGCGGTCCACCTCATCAGGCGGAGAGTTGCCCAATACATGGCCAAATTCTACCCCCCAAAAGTCCGTGTTGCCTGCCCTCCCAGCCCCCCCATGGCACAAAGGCGACCTCCAAAGAGGCCATACCAGCTCTAAGAAGGGGGCTATCATGCGTTCCCTTATACCCAGTGCCACGTAGTCTCCCCTACTGTGTTTGGGATCGGTTGCGTCCCCGACGTTAGAGCTGCCGTCTTAGTTACAAGACACTTCCGCAACCTCCCGTTCGCCCAGTGCTAGTCGCCTTCACGCCGACCTGAGCAGAACCATTGTCTCCATCTCCATGGTATCGCTGGGCACCTGGCAGGCCCTCCTTTCAGACCAAAAGCTGGCTGCCAAGCTAGTTGGACTCCAGAGTATGGTGGTTGCCACCACAGAGCTCACCATGGGCCTAGTCCAAGCACATAATAGCCCTGTCAACTTGTCTTCTTCCCATCGCCACAACTGGCCTGGTGTTCTTGTCCTCTTAACAAGATGGCGGGACGGCGGCGACCACAACGGCGGCAAGGAGGTCGGGCGACTTGGCTTGGGGGATCGAGTGGGTGGCGAGGATGGTGGCCTCCTCGCGCAGCACGTCGTCCGTGTTGAGCACGATCACCTGGTCCCGCTCGCCCACGTCGAAGCGCACGAAACGAGTGGCCGCCGTCCGTTTCGCTTGCTGTGGCGCCTTCGGTGCTTGTGCGGCCAAAGAAGACGCCGACGAAGAAGAAGGAGACGAGGAAGAAGAAGATGGCGGAGTAGGAAGAGCAGGAGGTTCTATGATCATCTTCATCTCCTCGCCGGGTGGTTGCAGCTCGGGCTGCGTTTCTAAGAGCGCGACCGGTGGCTGGTCGTTGGCCTGAGGCGTGGCCCCGCCGGCGTCGCCAGCGCTACCCACAGCTGTTTCCGCCGGGTCCCGATCTGGGCGCGCCTCGTCCTTTTGGTCGTGGTCCATCGGCGCCTGCCCGGCCTCGGCCTCGGCCTCGGTCTCGGCCTTGGCCTCGGCGGCGTCGGCCGCGGCAGCCTCGCGGTGGCGCGCCATGAAGTCGTCGACGAGGGCCACCAGCTGTCGCATGTTGCGGATGGTCACCTGTGTGCACGCCACTGCGTCAGGCCGAGCCCTACACAGTACGAAAGAGAAGGGGGACGCGTACGCCGTTGACGCGCTTGAGACGAACGCACCAGCCGCCGGCCCGGTAACCCACCGTAACGGGCGACGCCAGGATCTGCGCCAGCACGACCACTTGCTCCGGCCCCTCGGGCGGTGGCTCCTGTCCTCACCCACGAGCATTTTATTTTATATATTATTTATATTTAAATAATTTAGGAATAATAAATATTAAACTTTAAATGAGAAAATGGGACGTACGAGGGACGGGAGGCCGTGAGAGTAGTAGTAGAGGAGGGACGAGGGCGTCTTGGCCGGCCACGAGGCGCCGTACCACCCGTGCAGGAACGGGACTGGGCGTGTGCACGTCAGCCAGCCAGTCAGTCAGTCAGTCAGGAGAGCAAGGGGGCGCGAGATGCTGGAGCGCACCAGAGAGCGGGCAGAAGACGAGGCCGCCCACGATAAAGTACGATGCCACCGAGTCGAACCCGTGCAGCTTGGGCACCAGTGGGATGGTCGGCTGCGCACCGGCCACACCACAGACGGTCAATCATCCGCGCGCGCCCGTCGGGAGGAATGGAGAGCGAACCCGGAGCGTGGTCTCCACATCGAGGACTTGGCCGCCGCGCAGGACCTTGAGCGCGCACTTGTCGCCCGCGTACTTCATTCCTGTCATTCTTTGATGGTAAGTCCGAGTGATGAAGGAAGACGACGAGACACGACACGTACCAAAGAGGTGGTCGGCTCCAATTCGCTCGTCTCCGCGGAAGGCAATCGTGCCGTCGTCGGCGATGCCCACGCCGTCGATCTCCATCAGCACTAGTGTACGCGCGTTTGCCTGAGTTGTTGTTCTTGCGCACGATCGTGCGCCGCGCGGGCCATGAGCGCGTACCGTCCTCGGGCTGGATCACCGGTTGGCCGTCGCAGTAGGCCAGCGACGACAGCGGATTGATCTGCGTCACCAGCACTGTGGGTGCATGCGAGCGCCCACAGAGGTCAGAGGTCAGACACAACACACACACACACACAGACAGCGCGATGAGATCAGGGCGCGATACCGCCGCACTGGTTATCGGTCATGCCGTAGTATGTGCGCAGGGTCGGGCTCTCCATTTTGGCAATCTGTCGTGGCGCCCTCGTGGCATGTGAGGACCAGAAGCTGACGAGACCAAAAGGCCTCTTGTCTCGAGATGAGAGGGCACGCGCCGTACGGTGAGGCCAGGCTCGATGAAGGTGACGCGGCCGCGTCGCTCAAACTCGGTGAGGAACCGCTGGATGACCGGCACGGGGATGATATGTCCTATGTTTTGTGCGCGCAGACGTCGCGAGAAGGCGATGCCCACCTGGTGGAGACCATAGACGCACCAGACAAGGAAGCAGTTCAGACTCCATCAAGGGCGGTGGGCGCGGCGCTCTTCCATAGATCATTTGCTCAGCACATACCACTTTCTTGCCCAAGAACACGGGCCCGCCCGAGTTGCCCGAGTTGATGGCGGCGTCGATTTGCACCGCGAGCAGCGTCGTGTAGCGATTCACATAAACCTGTACATCCACTCTACATGGTGTTCGATGCGCGTTGTTGTCAGCTCCAAGTTGTCGAAAGGTAGAGACACGCAGGAGCGGCACCTGGAGACGACGCCGCAGGTGACTGAGATGTTGTCGCCTCCGGTCGGGTAGCCCACACAGGTCACCGACTCCTGGAGGTGCGGCACGTCGCCGAACTGCAGCGGGGTGTATCCGTTCCAGAAGGCCTCATCATCCACCTCGAGCAGGGCGATGTCGCACTGGTGTCCAATGCACACGACTCGCGCTACAAACCTCTTCGGGTTGCCGTGGCGCCGCACCCTACGCAAATGCATCAAATTCCGAAATCAATGACGCTATTTTTGCGCACAATAAAGGAGGAATTTTAAGCATGCATACATGACGGTTGTAGAGTCCTCCACGACGTGTGCGTTGGTGAGGATGCGGCGAGGGTGGATGGTGAAGCCCGAGCCTGACGAGTTCTTTGGGGCCTTGCGCTGCCACGGCATCTTGTAGGAAATCTTGGTACGCACCACGAACACCTTCACCACCGACCCCATGGCCCCCGAGCTCACTCGCGTGGCGCCGAGCTTCCTCTTCTTGCGCTCGCGCGAGGGTGAAAGTGCGCGACCTGCAGACGGCTCGGCCCCGTCGTCCAGTAGCTGCTCCTTAACACCGCCACCTTCCTCTTCTATGTCATCAACCAGGCTAATCTCTTGCCTATCTTCATCCATCAGCTCCAGCGAAGAAAATATATTAATAAATCAATTTGCTTCCTTTTTGCTGCCGAAAAACCTGGTGCTAAAAAAAAAAAAAAAATGACCCCGCTGCTGGAGGACAAGCTCTCCCGCAAAGGTTCGACTACGCGCGTTGGCAGAAAATCATTAACGACGTTTCCACAACGCTCTACCCTCTCCTTAATCTGGGAGAAGTTCACTGGACCAGCACCCACTTTCCATTCGCCTTCGTTATCACTACAGGTCACTCGAACGGGACGTTCACCGGGTCGCCAGGCTTCAAGTCGAAGAAGTTTGGGGCCGGCCTCGGTGGTTTGCATAAAAGTTATTGTCTCTTTCCTTGTATGTGCATCCACACAACCAGCTTACTGCGACGAAGAGGAAGTCGAGGCGGTCTCGGACTTGTTGATGTTGAAGAGGATGTCCTTCATCACCTGGGACATGAGGCCGTGCACTTGCTCGATCGTCGTCTTGGTCGAGTCCCTAGTAAGCTTGGTCAGCTGCGACTCGTCCTTCTTCTTCTCCGGGGCCATGTAGCCGCGGCCTGAGTGCGACAGCTCGGTCTCAGCCTTCTCCAGCTTCTCCGACAGATCGTGGATGGCGCCCGCAAAGTAGTCTCGGTTCTGAAGAGCGTAGCGACATCGCGCAAATCATCGTCAGCAAGCTTGGCACTACAGCGCATCAAGAAGAAAATGGAGATGTAACGTACGGCAAGGAGCGGCGAAGAAGAGAGCGTGTTGACCCAGTACTTGTTCCACAGGAGGTCGAGCAACTGCGAGTCGAGCGAGGACTTGAAGTAGGAGACCTCGAGTGGGTAGTACTGCTTGCAATGCACGCCAAAGTCTTCAATCTTGGAGATCGGGATGGTCTGGTACTCGGACGGGGCCTCGTCGGGGGCCTTGTAGTCCTCCGGGTAGGTCCTGAAGGCGCCAAGCTCGACCTTGCCCGCCGAAATGGTGCGAGTAGGATCAATCTACGCGCCAAGTAGAGAAAGTCTTGTCAGACTAAACATAGTCGAAAGCGAGAGAGAAAGGAAATGAACGTACGACGACGGCGAGCCAGGGCTCCTGGTACTGCTGGTTGAGCATCTGGGTGCCCACGTCGATACCCGACAGCCAGCAGCCATAACCCGGGTGACTGTGGTACCAACCGATGGCGTTCTCCAAGCGACCAGCCTGCGACGATGCGTCACCACCATGAGAAGGGAACAAAGGGAGGCAAGCAATAAAAGGGTCACTTCGAAGTGGCCGCGACAGGGTACCTGGCCGATGAGCTCGAGGTAGCTCACCATGTACTCGTAGGCCTCAACCTGGGCGTTAACTCGCGTTTCGGTACCCTCGACGGGGAGGGCAAACGAATCCATGACAATCATGGTGTCGCCGTCAATCTTGCCCTGCATCAAGCCCATCACTTCGAGCTTGCCGCCCGAACGCGCGTGCATCACCTACAAAATACCCAAATCAAAAATCAGGATAGTCTTGCCTCAACGCAGTGCACTGGGGGCAGCACGAACCATCTTGAGCAAAGCCACGGCAGAAATCTTGACCTTCTTGAAATAGTTGGGGCTGGATGCATAATCAATTATTCAAAGCGTGAGTTGCTGCGTCTCACAGAAGACAAGATGGGTATTCGAAGAGAGGCGCAGATGCGTACTCCTTCTGCCACAGGCGCTGGCTTGTCCAACCCTGGTGCTTGGCCTCATCGTACTTGTAAATGTGGTCAGGATCCTCAGTAACGATCTTGTTCTCCGCCTCGAATCGCTTCCTCGCCTCCGCACTCGACAGCGCCATCGTTATTTATTTCTGTGCGTTATTAGAACAGGGCCGATGGGGTAAATGTGTGTCGATGTGTGGCCTGTGATTTCACTGCAGGTCTGCCGCAATTTTTTTGCTGAAGCTTCACATTCCTGCATTCCGTTCAATTTTATTTATTTCTTGTGTTCAGAGGCCATACACACAACGCCAGGCGTTCTCAACGCAGTCGTTGACGCCCACCCCGCCCCAAGAATTCCCCACAAGGTGGAGCGATGGGTACTCGCGTCGCAAGACGTCTCTCACGTGCTCCACGAGCGCCGCGTGGCCGACGGTGTACTGTGGGATGGCGTTGCGGTCGATGCTCACGTTACTTCGCGCCGGGGAGGTCAGCGCGGCCGTCTTGGCCGGCGGGAGCGATAGATGACGCTGCAAGCTGTCGATGGCGATCGCTCGCCACTCTTCCTGCGTACGCTCTTCTTGTCCGGGCTCCATGCGCATCATCACCGTGAAGCGCGAGCAGCCCGGCTGGCGTGGGCAAGAGAACGGGTGAGCGAAGAAGAGGAAAGGAATCTAGAAAACACCACGAGATCATAACATTCAACATACGCGCGGGTCCTGCTCAGGGAAGGCGGATGAATTAAACTGTACTCCAAGGATGGGCTGCTTCTCCTTCGCCGGGACGAGGTAGCCGAAGCCCTCGACACCCTCAGGCAGCATCGGTTCCTGTCGGCCATCACGCATGCCCGTGTTGAGTGGTGAGGTCGGTAGAAAACTCATGACGGGGCGCGTCGTACCATGTAGGCGAGATGCACGAGGACAAGCGAGGCGAATGGGATTTGCAGCAGTTCCTGCAACCAGAGGGCTCATGTGAGTCCACCAAGGGGAGGGAGGGGTATAAGCGGAGACGTCCAACTCAGTACGCACCTGCTCGAGTGCCGGGTGGGCTTTGAGGCAGCGAGCCAGCGCGTTCGAGGGGAGCGCTGAGATGACTTTCTCGGCGCGCACCGTCGTGCCTTGCCCCAAGTCAAGCGAGATGGTGCCGTCGCTTTCCTGCAGGGAATCCCATGCATGAGCCGTCATGCCGCAGTGAAATCAGACTGGAAGTGGAGGCCGCTGGTGTACCTGGGTCAGTCGCTCGATGGGCATGTTGAGGAGGACTTGGGTGTCGGCGTCTTTGCGAATCTTGTTCTCCAGCGCGCGAGCGAGCGTCTCGACGCCCTCCTTGAACGAATACACCTTCATCTTTTGCATCTCGCGGATGGCGGGCGAGATGTCATCCGTGGCCTCCTGGGAAGACTTTTTGGACTGCGCGTCGCCGCCAACCAGACTGCGGAGCATGCCAGCTCCGACCGAGCCGTACTTTTGCTCGTACTCGTGGAGGAACGGGAAGCACGACTTGACGGACAAGCTCTGCGAGCGCCCGCCAAAGATGCCTGCAGGGATAGCCGAAAGTGAGCCCGCCGCAAGCACGAGTTGGGACTGGTGATATGTAACAGATCAAATGGGCAGCCGTACCGATGCTGAGCGCGTCGGTGAGCGTGTCCGCCACGACCGGAGAGAACCGGCGGGCAAAGAACGAGTGAATTGATTCATCTGCCGCGTTGTGGTCAGTTGTGGTTGACATGAGGCCAGCAGCGGCAGAGGGCACGCACCTGGCTGCTGGGATCGAGGGACGGTCCACTCGCGTAGGAAAGCAAGCACGGCGCTGCGCATGAGCGGAGTGCTCAACACCTTGAGTGGGTGGTTGGGCAGGCGCAACAGGCCGCCGTCCGTGTACAGGTATCTAGGGCCACACCAGTGAGGTTAAAACACACGGCCTGGCGTTCTGGTCCAACCAGCCAGCGTACCTGTTCTTGATGGCCGCGGAGGAGCAGGGGACAACTTGGTCGCGCAGTCCAAGCTCTTCAACCAGACGTAGCGTGGCCAGCCCCTTGCTGCCAACTGTGCGAATGCTGGCAGCGAGCGGATGCATCAAATCCTCTCCGAAAAGGTGCGGGAAGTGAGGGAAGAAGCTGGTGAGACAAAGCGGCTACCTGGACGGGCCGGCCTCAAAGACGAACCCCTCTGGCGTCCGTAAGGAACGTAGCCAGCCGCCCAAGCGTGGACCCTGCTCGACGAGCAGAACTCGCCGGCTGGCCGCGGCAGTGTTTTGAAGGCGGCTTTGGACGAAGCGGCAGGCGGCCAGACCCGACACGCCACCACCCAGCACTGCTACCCGCTGCACCTCTGCCGTCATGTTGAGTAGTGTGATTGCAGAAGAACAAAGAAAAGTGATTGAAATTGAGCGCTTCTTCCCTTCCGAAAACGAGAAAAGCAAAAACAATACTTTTATTTCCCTTCTGTTTGGCGAACTCACGAGTTTGGCATTCCTGATCGTATCTGGGAAAGAAAACTCGAGCCGTACACCCAAGAGGTAGCCGTGGCACTACGCACGACCTCTTCCGTGTCACTCCCTGACCAAGAACCTGTTTATTTCCAAAGCGCAAACGCCTTGGGGGAGGCTCGCTTGGAGTTGACGAGGGCAGGTTCAGCCTTGTGGATTTCTTTCCATCTATCACTTTCTTCATCTTCCTCGACTGTCTTCCTGCTCTCAATTCTCGCGTCCGCACCCTGTGGTCTCTTCCTCCGGAGGCCGTCTAGGCACGCTCATCACTCGTGACCTGCGAACCTGAAGTACCTCGTCCTACACGACGATTACCTCCAATTGCCATGGAAACGCGCTCAGAACAGAGAAGAAGGGAACAAGCCGAGCGCCGGCTTCGGGCAACAAAACTCATCAATAGGAAATGGGAGTCAGACGGGATGGTCTCTCCTCGCGGCAGTGAAGGGGTTCGTGTTCGTTGCCTCTTCTTACGTTTCCTCCTCTTTCTCACGTTTGTGCATCCGGTTTTGTTGTCTTGTCCATCCATCCTTCCTTCCTTTTTTCTCCTGCTCAGCAGGAGCACCAGGATGGCGCCACTTCACCGCCGACCGCCACATCCCCGCGCGAAGCCAAGACGTCCCCGCGAGGCGAGACGCCAGCCTTGGGCACTCACAGCGGTGGCTCCGCGCGCATCACACGGCCCGCTAGTTCCCTCCTGAGCGACTCGTCGCACAACGAGGGCGACGACGACGAGCGACAGCGCGAGGAGCGACTTGCGCGCCGTGAAGAGCGCCGGAAGAAGCGCGAGGAGGAGGAACGGGAGCACCTCAACCGGCTCGAGGAACGACGCCGGCGCCGCGAGGAGCTCAAGGCCCAGATCGGCTCCTCACCGTCGACCTCCCGTCGGAGCTCGGCCGTCATCTCAAGCTCTGCCCCGCCCGTGCCTTCGCCTGCCTCGCCTGCGGTCTCCTTGCGCGCGTCCGATTCTACGTCGACGTCTGCCATGAGCATGTCGGACGGCTGCAGCGACACGTCGGCGGCGCCCACGTCGGCGCCCGTCCAGCGGCGCTCGCTGTCTGTTCGCGAACAGAATCGCAAGCAGGTCGTGTCGCCCATCGCGTCGCCACCGCCGGTCGCGTCGCCGCCGGCCACGTCCCCGCGCGATAGCAAGACGTCCCCGCGCGACTCCACGCGGTCCCCGTCGCCACGCAATTCGCCGCGGCGGCTGGGCGGCGGCACTGGCAGCATGCTGACCTTGGGCACTGGCGGCCTGCGCGATATCGACAACCCGGCTGAGTCCAAGGAGGAGCGGAACCGGCTGCGCGGGGCGCTGCTCGAGCTCGAGGAGCTGCAAAAGGGCAACGAGAAGGACCTCATGAAGCGCGAGAGCTTTCTCGACCTCCAGTCGCTGGTCACCCACATGACCGTGGCCAACTCGCCCGTGTCGTCGCTCCTCAATGGCGCCGCCTCGTCTTCCGTGCCGCTGGCCGGCGCCAGCCTCGCCACCGCCAGCCTTGCCACGAGCCAGACCACCACGACCAGCAACAACGGCCACAGCCACCACCAGCAGCGCGGCGGTGAGCTCAACAGCAGCGGCGGCGGCGGCAGCGGTGGCAAGACCGCCAAGGCGAGCAGCAAGAAGGACGCGATCAAGGCCGAAGCCGAAGCCTCCAGCAGCGACAAGGGCCGCAAGAAGGGATCCACCCTGCTGGGCAAGCTCAAGCTGCCGTCGCCCACCATCAACCGCAAGAAGGGCCGGCCTGACTGTACGTGCCTCAACCTCCCTTAAGGGAGGTCCGTCCTTTTCATGCAACACGGTTTGCTCACACATGATTCCGAACGTGCAGTGGCCGTCGATCAAATTCCTGCGTTTTCACCATCGGCGTCTTCGACGTCGTCATCTGCGTCGTCGTCTTCCGCGTCTTCGTCAACGTCGCCGCCGTCTGCGGGCACGCCGTCGCCCTTGGCCAAGGCCGCCAGCAAGGAGGACAAGAAGAAGGCGCAGCTGCGCAACTACACGATCGCCGGCGGGAAGGGCGTGCAGCACGAGCTCCCGATCGGAGTCTCGTGGAAGGACCTCAAGGCCATCCTCGCCTCCAACAACACTCCGACCACCGAGCGCATCGTCAAATCCCTTCCCCTGCCCCGCGAGTGCGTCACCGCATTTTATTTTTTTTATTTCATTTTATTTTCCAAAAAAATTTGAAAAATCTCACGAGGATTTGTGGCACAGCACGCGGTTGACGCGAGAGGAGCTGTTTGGCGGCCAGAGCGTGCCCAACCTGCAGGTGCTCCGCAAGCACCTGTTTGAGGAGGGCCGCCTCGACATCGAGCTCGCCCGCGAGCTGCTGGCCAAGGGCAAGGCCCTCTTGGCAGACTGCCCCAACGTGCTCGACCTCTCCGGGCCCTTGGCCAGTACGTGCATGCCTTCTTCTTCTTCTTCTTCTTCTTTTTCGTTCTTCTTCATGACCTCACTAACGACGACGACGATGGCGGCAGTTTGTGGAGACGTGCACGGGCAGTACTACGACCTGCTCACGCTGATGGACACAGCGGGCAACCCAAAGGACACGCCCTACCTGTTCCTGGGCGACTACGTCGACCGGGGCTGCTTTTCGACCGAGGTGTGCTTCTACCTCGCGGCGTGCAAGATGAACTACCCGCAGACGTTCCACCTCCTGCGCGGCAACCACGAGTGCCGCCAGCTGGCCGAGTTCTTCAACTTCAAGGCCGAATGTACGGCCGCCCTTGGCCTTGGCTGGCGCTTGAACCTTCAGATCTGACGGACGTGGCGGTGGGCGATGTCGTGGCGCAGGTAAGAGTAAGTATGATGAGAGTATTTATACGGGCTTCATGGAGATGTTCGACGCGCTGCCGTTGGCGGCGGTGATCGACACCAAGCAGGGTCGGTTCCTGGCCGTCCACGGCGGCTTGTCGCCCTTTATCAAGAACGTGGACGAGATCAAGAAGCTTAATCGATTCTCCGAACCCGTACGTTATTGCCTTTTTGCACGATGTATATCGTTTTTTTATTTTTTATTTTGTTTTTGGATCGTCACTTCTCACGCCTTCACCCTTTTATTCTTGGTTTTTTTATTCATTTCTTTTTATATTGGACTCCGCGTAGCCCGACCAAGGCGCTTTTTGGTACGTGTGTCTTGTCCTCGAGCAGTTGTGCGGCGACGGCAAAGAGCTCTGAAGAGCTCACGTTCTTCATTTGTTTGCGTCTGTGTGCTTGTGTAGCGACTTGCTGTGGTCGGACCCGTTGGTGGACCAGTACGACCTCAACGCGCGGGAGCACCAGACGGTGACCTACCTCTCCAACCGCAACCGGGGCTGCGGCTACCTCTACGGCTGGAAGGCCGTCACCGACTTTTTGGTACCAAGTCTTATCGTCCTCGTCACCATCATCATCTCCATCTCCATCATGTCTGACCGAGCCTTGATGCTGCTGCTGCTTCTGCTGCAGGAGGCGAATCAGCTGGTATCGGTGATCCGAGCGCACGAAGTGCAGCAGTACGGCTATGCAGAGCACTGGTTCAAGCAGGACACGCTGCGACCGCCTCCGGCGGCTGACGACGCCGCCGCGGCTGAGGCGCCGCCCACCCGCGTGCCGCCGGTCATCACCGTCTTCTCGGCCCCCAACTACTGCGACCTCTACCAGAACAAGGTTCGTTGGCGCTGGCCGTCATCTGGGTCGTGTCGTGTCGTGTGCTCATGTCCTGTTGGCGTACACTCGATTTGCAGGGCGCGTTCATGTGGCTGCAACCCGAGGGCAAGTACGAGTTCAAACAGATTTCATGGACGACGCACCCGGCCTACCTGCCGCAGTTCATGAACGGCATCGCCTTTTCCTTCCCCTTCATCGCCGAACAGCGTACGACTCGCCGCCGCATCATCACCTTCATGATCTTCATTGTTGGCCGCCACCTTAACAAGGGAGCGCTCCGCCCTTCAACAGTGTCCAAGTTCTGCCTGACGGTGCTCAAGTCGGTCGAGGAGGACGAGCAAATGGCCGACGACTTTGCCTCGGAGGAAGAGTACGGTGTCCTCCTCTTTCTCTTTGTCTCTCTTCTTGTCCTACCTTCGACTCACATGAGGCATCGCGTCACGCCAGGCACGCTGAGCGGATACGAAAGAAGGTGGAGACGGTGCGCAAGCTGATGATCTTGATGAAGAAGCTCCGGTACCGTCTCCTTCACGATGACGCTTTCGTCACAGCCAACCACAATCATCTCATCTGTCTGTGACCACAGGGAGGATCACGTGAGCCAACTGCCGGCGCAGGAGGCCGTCGAAGACCTTAAGCAGCGTCGGATGGACCGCAGTACGCTTTTCCGCTTGTTTATTATCGTCATCATTATCATTATTTTAATTGGTCACTTACGCATGTGCCACAGATCTGTCGGTGTTCGAGCGCGCGCTCCGAATCGACAAGAAGAACGAGGCCCGGCCCAAGGTCGACCGCCTCTACCGCACGCTTTAATCGAATCTGATCTGGACGAATCCGTTGGCCGCTCAACGGCGGCACCAACACACGGTTTCCGGATGATGACCACAAGAAGGCGCGGCGCATGTATGTAGTACCGGCGGTAGTTTGACCACCACCAATTTACACAACAACAAGAAGAAGAAGAACAACAACAAAAGGATGATGAAGGGTGCAAACGGTTGGGGGCAAGGGACCCGAGGACTCGAACCTCGGTCCTGCGCTTTCCAGCAAGGTACGTACGCCTACGCTGTGATACCCCATACACCAGTCCCTTGCCCCCGTGGACCAACCACGTTGTGGGCGCGTTCTTTTCCTTGGCTGGCGCTCGCCGAAGCGCTCCTTATGGGATGGAAGAGGTTTTGGCCTTACTTGCTAGGCCTCCGCTTTGTTACACAACAACAAACAGGTCACTTGGAGGTGGGCAGGCGGATGGTGTAGAACAGGGATGGATCGGCCCCAGGCCAGTGGATCACCTGGACGCGCTTGTACCAACCAGGCAAGTCGTTACGCACGGGATGGCCGTGGCGCCCCTGCACGACGACGATGCACAGGCCGGAGGGCGCCTCCACGCCCTGCATCAGTTGGCCCACGACCACGCTGCGCACGTGCATGAGCTGTAGATCTTCTTCACGAGACAAGTGGTTTTTATGAGACGGATGTTGTACCTTGGTGGTGGCGGCTCAGCAGCTGGAGGTCGGTAGAGCGTGGAGAGCGACTGCGTGGTGGTGACGAGCGCGGACTCGGCCGGGATGTTGTACCGCTTGCACAGGTCGTGGCAGATTGCCACGACCGTACGCCAGCTCGACGGAGTGCGGTACCTGAATGAGGAATGTCCCAAGCGTGAGTCTGCGTGCGAGAGAAGTGACGAAACTCGAGGCAAGAAGGCGCGAACTCTTCAATAGCGAGTTGCCTCCACGGGATGGAATCCATTGGCTCCAGGCCCAGGTACGACTTCAGCGTGATCTCTTCCATCTTGTCCAACCTGGTCCTCTGGTGTCTGCACATAATATGTGAGAATATGCTGGTCACCAGCCATTGGACTGCGTTGTTGTGCACCTGCGCAGGAAGGCGAGCTTCCAGGGAACCGAGTCCAACAACAAGTGTTGCCAACGCCAGTTCACGCAACCAAGCACCAGCAGGTCTTTGATGCCCAACCAACTGATCACTGCAATCAACACCTGACAACCTCTTGTTAGAGATTGTATGTATGGCCATCAAGTGTATACACTTTGCTTACCTCGTCTGGCAAGACACTAAGCCAGTCCCTTGCGCTGTTGATGTACGTTTTGACTGCCAGTTGGCGTAGAAAGACATGAATGCAGAACACAAGGAGGGCAAAGGCACGAGAGGTACCGTGCTGGAAGTGTGGGATGGAGAAGAGGTTATGAGCAACAATCGAGCCTGTGTAGCGTGTGGGACTCATTCGCCAGCGTTTCGGCAAGTGAGTTCTGGCGCGGCAATCCACCAGCACATCGCGTGCATCATCCCCAACTGTTGTGTTGTGCAAAGACATGGCCTTTATCGGCCAAGGTTCGCTTGGTTGTAGTATGTGCTGTTGCGCTGGTGCTTTGTCCTTTCTCCAGCATGGTTTGGGTGAGGACGTGGCAAGCCTGCACGCGATGTGGCGGCCGTAAAAACAGCATTCCGCAAATGCCTGAAAATCGCCCATTATGAGCCCCTTTTCTTATCTTTTTTTTTTGTTTATCCAATTGTTTTCCGGGCAAGACCATTTTGGCTGAAGCGAAAAAGCACGAAAATCGCTTCCTTCTTGTATTAGCGAGGGACGTCGAAGAGGTGAGGCAAAGGGACCCCGACACGTGGCTGACTGGCCGGCAAGAAGAACAACAACATGGATGACCTTGATGCGCCGTGTACGTGCTCGTTTTGCACTCTGTTTGGCAAGAGCCAAGAGGTAGAACTGCCGCCGTGCGACACCACCTTCCTTGTCCCAATGCGCCACATCGACGACGAGACTCTCAACACTCTCGTGGACTGGGACTGTGTGCGTGCTCTCCTTCCCTTTGTTGCTCCTGCGGCTCTTCTGCCTGCCAGAGTCTGCTTGGATGGATGGTTGACGATTTTTGCTCATTTAATCTGAATGAGAAACCGCAGGCCGAGAACTTGCCCCAAAGCCTCGCCCTGCAATTCCCTTCACGTCTCATCCCTCTCAAGACCACCGGAGATGGCAACTGCCTTCTTCACGCCGTCTCACGCGCCCTTTTCGGGGTCGAGGTACCGCCACTATATTTTACATCGCACTTTCGTGTCCTTTGGCCATAATTTTAAGTGTTCTTATTCCCTGTTCAACCCATTATTAAGATAAATAAATACTCATGCCACGCGTGTGGTGCAGCGCTACTACGACCTTCTGCGCAAGCGCATGACGGAGGAGCTGCAGGCGCACGAGGAGTGGTACTGCCGGGTGGCCGGTTCGCAGTTTGGCCCGGAGGACTGGAAGCGGATCGTCAACAATGCGCGGCGGTCGGGAGCCTACTTGGAGTTTATGCACATCTTTGCGCTGTCCCACGTGATCGCGCGGCCCATCCTCATCTACGCCAACGACGTCGACATGGAGAAGTTTGGCCAGGGCGAGTCCGGCGTGGCGGCCACCTTTGTGCCGGCGCGCCTGGGCCGCGCCGCCTGCCGCCACCGGCCGGTCGTCCTCGCCTGGCAGAGCCGCGCCAAGAACCACTACGTGCCCATCGTGGGCCTCGCCGACCGCGAGCTCATCACGTGGCCGGAGCTCGCGCCGGCCTTCCCGCACGCGCTCCCGCCAGACGAGACCCACATCGACTACCTTCACACGGATGCGCCCATCATTGAGCCCCCGCTCATCCGCAAGATCGAGGAGCAGCAGCGCGAGCGCCAGAAGCGCGAGGAGCTCGTCCGGCTCGTCTCGCGCGCCTTTACTGGTCCTTACTTCCACTCCAGCCTTTTAATTCTTTTAAATCTACTTATTTTTTGTTTAAATATTTTGCTGACTGCGACGCAGTGCAACCAGCCCCTAGCCCGCGTGGAACTGGCAAGGGGAAGAAGGTCGACAGTGGTGGTTCGTTCCTTCATCTTTTTTGACTTACTTTAATTTTATTTAGTTCTCACTTTCGTTTCGGTACTTTAGAAGATGAGGCAGAGATGGAAGTGGACGAGCGCGACGACACGCGCCAAGACCAGCAAGATGCCCTGCGGCAGCTCACACAGTTCCTCAAGTTCGTTAATCCGACCAATCCCAGCTTTTTATTCGCATTTTTATTTATTCTTTCTTTCTTTTCCTCAGGGCACAGAGGGAGGAAGAGGAGCGCGAGGAGGAGGCCCAACGGAAGCGCATTCGGGAGGCGATGGAGAAGATTCGACGAGACCGCGAGGCCCAGATTAAGCGCGAGCTCGCCAAGCGGCCCCGGCGAGGAGCCCAGGAGAAGCACGAGTGGCGCGGCCATTTGTGGGACCTCAAGTGCATGGTCGATCTGGGCGACGAAGTTCCCCGCGTCATCGCCTGGAACTACCGAGGTTGGATATTAAACCATATCTTTATTGTTATAATTTTCATTATATTTTTTTAACTTTACTTTTACCACATTTTTATTGAATTTTTTGATCTGAACGACGATGTTTGGCCAGATCATCTGCCGGGCGTGGTGGACGCGTTCCTGGAGGAGCACGGGTTCGGGAAGGAGAAGCACAGCAGTCTGCTGCAGCTCCTGGCCCAGCGCACACTCCGCTTCATCATGGAGGACCTCGCCCAGCGTGAGTATGGCATCGAAGACGCCGACGAGAATGAGCACGCTGCGGACGAAGCTGTGCCTACAAAAAAGAAGCCTTCCGCTTCTGGCGAGAGCTCGGCCGAGACCGTGTACAAGGCCAAGGAAGTGGCGCCGTCGGGACCACCGCCGCCGCCCATCTGCCAGCACGTCCCCAAGCGAGTGCGTTGTCTTTCTCTTGATATTATTATTTCAATTTTTATTATTGAAAGCCGTTTGGAGACTGACACATGTTGTGGGATAGAGAGGGGCGCCTGTGCTGTACACGCAGGGCCAGCTGGATGGCATCCACAAGAAGCTTCTCCAGTTCAATGATGAGCTCGCCCGTGACTCGGTGCGTGGCCCCGCGCCCTCGTGCCCAAGCGCCCTCATGCTATTACTGTCGCTGACTCAGGGACGCGGCATTCTATGCAGAAAACAAGCCATCTGAGCGCCTCGACGGCCGAGCTCGGGCTGGTCGCCTCGATCGTGGACTCGCTCCGCAGCGCTGCTGCCAGCGCACCTGCCGCTGCCGCGGTGGCCTTTAGCGACGCCGAGTGCCGTCTCATGGCCCGCCTCCTGGCCGGTTGGCCCGCGGCCAAGCTCTTCCCCGGTACGTGATGCTCCCCTGTGAAAAGCTCGACGCGGTCTCGCGCTCACGCTCTCGCGCGCCTGCTATGAATGAGCAGTCCTGGACATCCTGCGATTGCTGGCGCTGTACAAGAGCGCGGCCGAGCGCCTGGCCGCCGTCCAGGCGAGGGACGCGCGGTTCCTCGAAGCGCTCGTGACGCGGCTGGCGCCGTTGGCTGACAACCCGCAGGCCAACAGCATGATCGCCCTCAAGTTCTTTGCCAACACGTTTGCTCAGCCGGCGCTGGAGGAGGGCGTCGCCGCGCAACATGCCGTCCGCGTGCTCGAGGCCCTGGCGTCGCTGGCCGCCACGCGCGACGCCCGCATTCGCTTGCCCGTGGCCAACGTTGTCCTCAAGTGCGCCCTTGCTTCTTCTTGTTGTTGTCATCATGTCTCCTAAAGCGTGCGCTGCAGCTTTTCGTCGATCCTATGCGACGCGGAGAAGATGACCCCCGGCAAGCGGGCCGGGCTGTCGCTCATTACACGACTGCTTGAGGACGAAGGTGACGCCGAGACGCTCTACCCGCTCCTGGTCGCCCTCGGCACGCTGGTACGGAGCAAGCTTGCTCGTCCTCGCCCCAGATCGCACCTTTTTGTTCACACGCGCGCGCGCGCTTGTGGCAGATGTACGGCGATCGCGAATCCACGACCTTTGCCAAGGGGACGACGCTGGTGCAGCACGTGAAGCGCCACTTGGCCTCGACCAACGCCAAGATCGCCGAGGTCGCGCGTGACCTCGACGCCCTCCTCCAGCATGCTTGCTGAGCAGGAGACCGTACATAGTTTTATAAATAAATAAATAAATAAACACCAAAAAGTGGAGGAAAGCAAGTGGTTTTACTCGTATACATCATCAACTCAAACACCAAGCACAGCGTTGCTGCTTGCGGGCGTGGTTGGGTTTTCCACGACCAGGGCTGCTGCGGTGACTGACGCCACGGACGCGGCCTCGATGGTGATGAACCAGCCCGAGATGCTTGTCACCAAACAGAAATGGATGCCCTGTGGGTTGTAGTGCTGGTTGGCGTCGGCCAAGTAGCAGAGGATGCTCTTGCCCAGCTTTTTTTAAAATAAAGCAGCATTAAAAACCGCCAAATGACGTGCGACATGGAAGTGGTACGAGTACGCACCTCACGAGATTGAAACAGGAGAAAGCCCGTAGCAACGGTGGAGAAGAGAATGAAAGGGCCAACTGTGGCCATAAGCCATAAGTCGTTGTAGCTTTCTTCCCACACGTTTAGAAGCCAAATGAAGAGGCCAAAGGCGACTGCAGCGATCACCGCGCAGAGCCACATGAGCCAGCGCAAGACCGACCGAGCAGCCAAGACGCGCTCATTGAGGCCGTGCAAGGTGGCCACCATGTGGTCCGCATCAGCGACGCGGCCCCTCAGGAGTATACCAGGCTTGTTCTCGTCTATTTTGGAGTGGCCAAAGAACAAGATGTGCCATAGTGGGATTTGCACTTGTGT
Organism: Acanthamoeba lenticulata; assembly: GCA_002179805.1. Taxonomy (NCBI): domain Eukaryota; phylum Discosea; order Longamoebia; family Acanthamoebidae; genus Acanthamoeba; species Acanthamoeba lenticulata. The sequence continues at coordinate 10,256 of NAVB01000063.1, read as the reverse complement.
CGAGTGACACACAAGTTGCTGCACATGACCTACGAGGAGCTGCGTCTTCTCACCGTCCATGACTTCGTCTGTTTCCCTCTTGCTCGTCCAGGTGTTATTAATAAAACGGCCAAACATTCCATGCAACTTGCCGTGAGGCCAACAGCAGGCAATGGATTATTTCTTGAGGCGAGAGGATTGCAGAGCAGAGGGGAGGTATGGGTTGAGCCACGGCTGAGAAGCGAAGAAGAGACCGCCCACAGTGAGGCAGCAGCCCACGAAACCCAACCACCCCTTGGAAGTCACTGCCAAATGCAACAAATCGGACAAAAGATGAGAACTAAGAAGTGGAGAGGTCCAACACAGGAGAAAACGCACCCTTTTGCCCCAGAAGGTCGGTGCCACGGCGGGCGCCGATAAGGCTGTAGAGACCTGCAATGGTGATCATGCCCCCGCTGGCAAGATGACATGGCACACAGTCCTCCTCCTTGCTGTACCGCTGCTGCCCTGGTTCTTGCCGAGAAGGCGAGTTACTGTCCGCCATGAGCAGTCGTGCTGTTGATGCTGGCCTTCTCTATTTCTTTTTGTTTGCTTTTTGTTTTCCGTCATGTTTCCATTTGTAGAGCAAGGAGTTGCTGTTTGTAGAAAAAGGTCGAATCGACAACGGCTGCGAATGACCGGTCAGGCTCTTCGTCCCACAGGTGTTCTTATGGCCAGACGTCACTCCCCGCACCACTTCATTTTGACGTGCATGACTCGAACCATTTGGTAAAGGCGTTGATGAAGGCCCTTTCCCGTGTGGATACGCCTGGGCAGGCTGCCGGAAACCAGATCGTGCAAGCTGGGGGTGAGGCGTGCGTCCCAACAAACAAGGTGGCGTTACCACCACGACTAGCATAAGCTCCGACGTGTTGCCTCCGGGGGCTGGGGACAAGGGCCACCCAGACAAGGCAAGAATAAGAAATGTCAACGACTCATCAAACAACATTCCACGCATTGTTTTTTCACTTGTAGCTGGCCTGTTGTTGCGTGCACAAGCTTACTGGTGTGGGGAGCAACAGAGATTGACACACGCGAGGAGAAGCAGCGCGCCCCTAGCTGCTGCACGCCGAGGACACGACCAAGAACGGGGGAGGAAGGGAGAAGAGAGAGAGAGAGAGAAAGAGCCGTGCCACTGGACCGGGGATGGGGGACACCATTTTGCGGCTCACCGGTACACACAAGCCCCCAGGATTGCGCATCAGTGCATCTCCCTCTTGCTACGAGAACGTTCCTCACTTTGTATTTGTTGCATCAGTTGTTGCTGGGCGTAATCTCAGCGCACCTCGCCCCAGCTCTGCCTATGGTGCGTGCGCCCAGCATCCTTTCCTTTTCGCTTTCGTTTTTTGGCTTCGTTTGGTTTTTCTTTTATTTTTGCTTTCCGTTCACCATTTTCATCGGTACACACAGGGGGAGAGGTCACTTGCCAGGTGGGCATCATCGTCGGCGAGAACAGCACCAAGCTGCGCAAGAAGCGCACCACCGCCCCGGCCGTGTGGACCACAAACCCGGTGTGGGGCGGCGACATGCTCACCTTGTACGTAACAGCCCGCGGTCTCGAGAGTCATCGCTCACCTTCACCCTCATCACCGATCCTGTCCTGGGTAGCGAGGTGGACGCACAGACAGCGGGCCTGAAGGTCGAGTGTTGGGGCAAGGACAAGAGCGGCAAGGTGCGGCTTGGCGAGTTGTTCCTCTCGCGAGCCTCGCTGCCGCTCAACTGCGACGCTGAGGGCTGGTACACGCTCAGCCCCTCGCTGGCCAAGGCTGCGTCGGCCTCGCCGACGGTCCTGCGCAAGGGCATACTGGAGAGCACGGGTAGGCCGGCGCTGGTGGAGCAACGCTCGCAGCGGTCGTCGACGTCCCCGAGCGAGCTCTACCTGCGCTTCTGCTGCCAGTCGGTGCCCACGGCCGTCCTCTCGACGGTCAAGGACCGCATTCGGCTGCGGCGACGAAGCTCGTCCCTCCTGCGCCGTCAGAAGCGCAAAGAGCTCGAGCGCATCTTCCCTCTCGCGCCCGAGGAAGAGCTCCTCCGCAGTACGTGCTTCGTCGCTTTTTTCGTTCTTTTTCGTTCCTTCGTCGTTTTCGTTCTTTTGGCTAATGCGTTGTTCATCGCAGCGAAAAAATGTTATTTAAGCAAAGAAAAGGGGCGGCTCTATGTGACGACCCTCCACGTCGGCTTCTACGAGAAGCGCAAGGCCGGCGTGTGGCTGCCCTACGAGCAAATCCTCCACATGTCCGCCACGGGCTCTGATCTTTTCATCACCGATCACAACGCCAACGAGGTACCATACACGCTCTCTTTCTCTCTTTTGCGTTCATCTCGCCTCAACTTCATCATCTTCTTCTCACGTCGTGTTCTGTTCTGTTCAACGCAGTACTGCTTTCACGAGGCCGGCAAAGTGTACAAGGTAATCTACGCGCTGTGGCGGGGCGGCAATGTGAGCGAGGAGCTGGCCGCGGCCGAAGACACGGACTCGCTCGGGAGCGACCCGTCGAGTCCGGCGGGCGACTCCTCTCCCTCGCCCCACGCGCGGAGCGTCAGCGACCAGCCTCGCCCTCAAGCCTCTGAGGTTTGTCGCTTTCGCTTTTCTTTTTCGTTTTCGTTTTCGTTTTTCTTGTTTTAAAGTCCGAGGTGAATGCAGGCGTCGGGCAGGGAGAGCCCGCCCTTCGTGACAAAGCAGAAGAAATTCTCTTCGCTCAACCGCTACCGCGTGCTCAAGGGCGAGCTGAGCTCCCTGCGCACGCTGAGCAACAGCGACGGCTGCCTCCAGTCCAAGCTCGGCGGCGACGCAGACGGCGACTCGGCCTCGACGTCCATCGCGCCCTCGACGCCCACTTCGGCCGAAACGGGTTACACGCCAGCGCCGCATACCGTTCGGCGACGGCTGAGCACGGGCCTCCGGCACTTCCTGCGCCCGGCCGAGGTCAAGCACCCGGGCCACGCCGCGACGGCGCCCGGCGCCTTTGGGCCGACGTCGACCTCCGGTCCCGGCTCGCCGGCCAATTCGGCCGCCTTGGCCAGCGTGCCGTCGAGCGAGCCGCCGGCGAGCCCCGGCACGGCCGCGGGCACGATCAGCGCTTCGATGGAAAGTGTGGACAAGAACAACAGCGGCTCCATCAACCGCGATCGCATCGTCCTCCGGGCCAGCGCCCGAAGGCGCGAGCGCGAAGCCCACGACGACGACGACGACGACGAGGATCTGGAGAAGTACGATTATGAGGATGATGATGACGATGACGACGACGATGATGTGGTGAAGACGGTCTTTGAGCGCCAAACGCACTCGCGCACGCCGTCGCATTACTCGGGGCAGAGCCCGTTCATGACGAGCTCGAGCTCGACCACGTACGCGCGGCTGACGTCGTCCACGGCGACCAGGCGGAGCGACGCCGAGCCGCCGATCCTGGCGAGCCTCTACCGGCGCCGCGGCTCGCTCCCGGCCTCCTACAAGGTGCTCCGCGCCTTCCGCCGCCAGCACGGCGACGACGACGATGATGATGACGAAGACGAAGACGACGAGCACCATGATGTCAACGTCGATGACGGTGACGACGAGATGGCGATGAGTCGCGTCCGCAGAAGGAAAAATGAAGACGACGACGATGAGAGCGAGGACGAAGACGAGGAAGCGGGCGAGGGCGCGAGCCTGTCGAGCGACAGCAACTCGCTGGCCTCGCTGGCCGTGTCCATCGCGCTGGGCGAGCGGGACGGGATCGACACCGAGCAGCTGCGCTCGTCGACCACGGCCTCGGCCACCACAGCCCGCAGCACAAGCCTCGAAGAGGACGACGAAGATGAAGACGACGAGGACGACGAGGAAGAGGCGCTCAACGGGATCGGGGCCGGCCAGAGCGGCGCAGGCATCAGCGACAGCGGTGGCGCGTTGAGCCGAGGCGAGGAGGGCAACAGCAGCGGCGTTGTGATTGGCGGGTCCAGGCGGAGCCGCCGGGGCTCACTGGCGGCGGCAGCGGCGGCGGCAGCGGCTGGCCGGGACGAGGCCTCGACCAGCCAAATCCGGCTGCTCATCAAGCCCGCGCGCACGGACCCGGGCGCCATCGTGGTCAAGGGTACGCTCGTCTACGTCTTGCCCGCTCATCGTCTTCCTCCTCATGCTGACATGTCTTCCCTCAACCTCAACACGCCAGTGATTTCGGCGCTCAACCTGAACGTCCCGCGGGCCTCTGAATACGAGAGCGTGTTCGTCCAGGCTCAGTACGCGCGCCAAGTGCGCAAGGCCCATGCCGTCAGCGGCCACGAGAACTCGCTCTTCTTCAACCAAAAGCTCAAATTGTACGCACTCAGCCCCCACAGGTGATGCGACGTCATGCTGACGTCAGCGTGCCACGTCAGCAACTGGCTTGGCGGGAAACACGAGTTTGTGGACGTGACCTGCTGGTATGTCGAGCCCAAGCGCGGCCGCGAGCGGTTCGTGGGCCAGGCCGTGGTGCCGCTGCCCACGCACCACGGCGGCGGCCGGTCCTACCGCATCGACGGCTGGTACGAGCTGGTCGACCGCCGCTGCAACAGCAGCAACAACCGCATCCGGCGGCGCATCGGCGGCCCCGTCCGCCTGCCCGCGCCTTCTTCTTCAACAAAGGTGGCGACCTCGACCGCGCGCAAGCGCAACTCGCTGCGCGACGGCCGCGCGGCCTCGTCGCCCCTCCTGGGCGGCGGCAGCGGCGGAAGCGGCGGCGGCGTGGACCTGCACGGGTCGGTCATCATCCACGGCCTCGGCGGCAGCGGCAGCGGCAGCAGCGCCACGACGATGACGACGTCGACCACGACGATGTCGACGACGACGACAGTCATCGTCGGCTCGGCCGACTCGATGTCGACGGTGCTGTCGGGGATGTCGGGCGGCGAGGAGGACGAGGAGGGCACGGTGGTGGAGCAGGCCTTCACCGACACGGTCGAGTCCTACTCGTTCGACGACTGCGAGGACACGTATCACCTCAACTTCTCGCTGAGCCCGCGCACCGAGACGGACGACGGCCTGACGAGCCGATCGACCAGCCCGCGCCTTCGGGCGCCCTCTTCCCACAAGCTGGCCGGGGCGCCCCCAGACGAGCCACCAGCAGCATCTGCTGCTTCTTCTTCTTCTTCTGCTCAACAACAAGAGGAAGGCGGCCAAGGAGGACGAAGACATGAGGCTCGGCCCATCAAGGCCGCGGCGCCGTTGAGGCGATCAGCCGGCCCGCCGGACGTTACGGCCGATGGCCGACCAAGCCAGCAGCTCGTCGTCGTGTTTTTGCTCCTCCTCGCCTGTGTGTTGTTCGAGGTGCTGCGGCGAGGCCTGTGATGACCTTCCTCATCATCACCACCTGTCGCGAGAGAGACCGGAGCCAGGCTGTGCTGCCACGCCGCACAGAGGGAGCAGCCAACGAGATTTGCAGCTTTCAAGCAAGAAATCGGTGTTTTTTATGAACAGCCACTCGTGTGTGTGCGTCTTTGGCGGCTTTAGTGCTTGAGCTCGCCGCAGTCGGCGATCTTGATGATCTCGAGGGGCCTGTCGTTGCGGTCGCGCCTCGCGGCCTCGATCTGCTGCACCACGTCCATGCCCTCCAGCACCCTGCGCGTGTGCGTGTGAGTCTCACGAGAGAAAGACGAGAGCACACACGAGAGCGCGCGCACGTACTTGCCAAAGACGACGTGGCGGCCGTCGAGCCACGGGCACGGCACCGTCGTGATGAAGAACTGCGAGCTGTTGGGGGCGAGATTCAATGATGAGGATGAGGATGAGGATGAAGAAGAAGGCGAAACCGCGCAGTGAACGTACCCGTTGGTGTTGCGGCCGGCGTTGGCCATGGAGAGCATGCCGGGCTCCGAGTGCGTGAGGACGAAGTTCTCGTCGGCAAACTTGGCGCCATAGATGGACTCGCCGCCAGTGCCCTGGTGGAGGCCGTCAGGGAAGGAGGCGCACGCGAGTGGAAGAGAAGAGAGGAGCGCCAAGTACGTTGAAGTTGGTGAAGTCACCGCCCTGGATCATGAAGTTGGGAATGACGCGGTGGAAGATGGAGCCCTTGTAGTGGAGCGGCTTGCCCATCGAACCGACGCCCTTCTCGCCTAGATTGCGTACGCAAGCGAGATGAGGAGATGAGATTGAGGCCAAATTTCTTCGAAAAGATGGCCACTACGACATCATTATGATGGATGTACGTGACTCTTGAATCACGCGCACATGCGCAAGAGGAGAACGTACCAGTGCAGAGGGCCCTGAAGTTCTCCGCAGTCTTGGGGGTCTTGTCTGCGTAGAGCTGCAATCGTTGAAGATGAACAGTAAAGTGAGCAAATGTTGCAAAAACAGTGAAAGCGACGTCACGACAGCTGCGCAACATGTGCTGTGCTGTGTGTAGCAATCTCGAAGTTCTTTAGAATTTGCAAGGTGCGCACCTCCATCACGATCCTGCCGATAGGCTTGTTCTCGCGAGTGACCTCGAAGAAAACGCGAGGGTTGCCGGCAGCAGGCGCAACATTGGTGGTGAACAGCCTCTTCCACATCTTGTGTCTTCTTCTTGTCCCGGAGCAGAAACAAAGAAACAACTGCGCGGCCCGTTTTCTTTTAGTTTTTGTGAAGAATCCGAAATATCTTGAGCCAAAAAAAGAAACAAAGAAATGAAGACAAAAATTGAATCATTGAAACACCGGTGGCGCGGTAACGACGGTAAGGTTAGGGACGCGAGAGGACAACTTCAACTAAAGTGAGAGGGCGATCGATAGATTGGCAAAAAGCCGAAGGAGAATGACGACCCCACAGCTCGTCATTGGGCGCGGGCGCGTTCCCCAATTGCAGATTCAACAACACAATGCGGACAACGAAGAAGAACTGATGGATCCGCTCACCCCCGACGCCCTTTCGCTATGGACCGCTGCCTGTAGTGCCGCCGGCCTTGCTGGCTCCGTACGTCCCTCTCTCTGAGAATTCAAGTTTTTTCTTTACCACAGCTGGTAAAATATAATTATTATATTATTATTCAATAGCAATAGCAATATAGCTATTAAAAGAAAGAATAATATGTTCTATTACTAAGAGAATAATAATAATAACAATAATCTTTTTCTTTTTTTATTCGTGAGCAGGAGTACGTGTGCGGCCTGGTGCCGTTGAGCGAGACCCTCGTCCAGAAGGTCGGCGGCGGCAAGGAGGACCTGGCTCGCGTGACTGCCGTGCTGTGGGACCTGACCCGCGGCGACACGGTGACGCGCCACCAGTTGGCGGTCTTCCTCCAGTACTTTGGCTCCATCGGCCGCTGCCTCGAAAAGGTGCGCACACCCCACCCCATGGTCCATGATGTTGATGGCTTCTGTACTGATCGTCCACGTGCATACAATTAACTGCCAGCTGCGGGACGTGATGACCTATGGCGTCGAGTGCGTTCTCTTCGTCCACCAATCCACACTAGTCTTGTTGTTGTTGTTGTTGCAACGGCTTGTCCTCACGCACATCCCTTTGGGGGGCGCAGTTGGTTTCACGGGAATCGGACGCGCGAGGAGTCCGACGCGCTGCTCCAGCAGAACAACCTGCAGGAGAAGCAATACGCCCTGCGCTACAGCAGCAATGTGGGCGCCTTCACCGTGGACTACGTCAAGAGCGGCAAGATCTGCCACTTTAACAACATCAGAAACGACCCCGACGGTAAAGCTTTCCTCCTCCTCATCGTCGTCGTACTCGTCGCCTTCGTCTTCGTCTTCGTCGTCGTCGATCTTCTCCATGAGCAGCCTTGACTGATGCGCGGCGATGATGTTGGTGGCGATCGCGACGCAGCGGGCATCGAGGTGACGATCGGGCGGCCGCCCGACCAGCAGGTCTTTCGGTACTCCAACCTGAACACGTTCATCACAAAGAACCACCACATCTTTGGCGAGCCGTGCATCGACCCGCACTCGATCTTCCGCCGGCTGCAGCTGCGGACGTCGACCGACGTCGTCTCGGCCGGGGTGGAGAGCGACGACCTCGTCTTTGTCGTCGATGACACGCCGTCGCCGACCGACGTCTTGGCGCTCGCCGCCACGCTGCCCTTCTCGGCCGCGGCGTCGTCCTCGGCGGCGGGCCATCTGGCCTCGGCGGCGTGCTCGCTGTTGACGGCGCCCATCTCCCCGGCGTCGCGGGGCGAGAGCGACACGCTCAAGCTGGTGGGCCCCACGAGCCCGAACAAGGTCCGCTCCCCGCCGCGTGCGAACACGGACCCGCCCCGCGCATCACTGACAGACTCCTCTCGGGCGTGGCGTGTCCCTTCCAGGAGCTGCTGACCCCGCGGTCGCCGTCGCACTCGGACCAGGAGCGGACGCAGCGGCAGCGCGAGAAGAGCGAGAAGCAGAGCAAGAAGGAGCGAGGCAAGAGCAAGAAGGGCGGTAGTGGCAAGGTCAAGAAGAAAAAGAAGAAGCACCAACACGATGGCGAAGGCACGCATGTGATTTATTTATTTATTTGTGCGTTTTTATGTATTTAATTATTAATTTAATGTTCTGATTAACGACGTGTTCTGTGCAGCTCACAAGTCGTGGAGCGCGGACACGGACGACGTGTCGCTGCGCATCAAGCAGTCGCTGGACCTGGCCCAAAAGACCAGCCGGCCCTCGCTCGACCTGCGGTCAATGCACATCGGGCCCGACCTGCCCTCTGGTAGAGCCCTTCTTCTCCCCCAACTGCATTCCGTGCATTCCACGCCCGTTCGAATGCTGAAGAATGTGTGGAATGACGCGTGTAGCCGTGTGCGAGCTGCGCAACCTGGTGAGCCTCGACCTCTCGCACAACAACCTGACGGAGCTGCCTGATGAGCTGGGCCTGCTCGAGCGGCTCGAGACGCTGGACCTCACCGACAACAAGCTCACCGCGCTCAACCCGGCCGTCTTCGCCACGTCGGGCGGCCTACGCCGCTTGGCTTCCTTCATTTGCGCCGACAACCTCCTCACCTCCCTTCCCGAGTCTCTCTTTGAAGGCACCTCCTCATCTACTTCTTCTTCTTCTTCTTCTTCATCACCATCATCTCTTCTTTTCTTTATTCTTTTGTTTATTGATCGATTTATGCTCATCTCGTCGTGTGTGCCGCAGGGGTGGGGCGCTACTCGCTGTCGCATCTGGACTTCTCGTGCAACCAGCTGACGACCCTGCCCAAGTGCATTTCGAAGCTCAAGTACAAGCTGCAGTTCCTCGACGTCTCACTCAACGCCATCGAGAAGCTGCCGCAGGCCATCACCAAGCTCACCTACTTGGAGGAGTTCTACGCCAAGGGCAACCGCCTGCGCCAGCTCCCGCGGCGCATGGGCGCCATGATCTCGCTCATGGTGCTCGACGTCTCTGACAACCTTCTCCACGAAGTACCCGACGAGCTCTTCATGCACATCAAGGTCATGCCCGGCTTCGTCCTCATCACCTCTGGCAATCCCCTCGACTCTCGCGGTACCGCCTTCTGCTCTTTTTTTTTCTTTTTAAAACATTTTTGAAAATGTGTGGAATCTGTGGAATGTTGTAGCGGTGGACGCGCGCGTGACGATGGTCCAACGAGCCAAGCCGCAGAACCAGTCGGTACAGGATCTGTTCGACGTCTACAACTTTGGCCTCAAGTACGAGCGCGGTGCGTCCCCACAAGGGGAGGGGCACCACGCAGCAGCAGCGGCGGCCGCGTCGCACGGGCACCACCACCACCTCCCCTTCTTCCACAACACCAGCAGCAGCCGCGTGCCCACCTTCGCGCTTCCCTCGCCCAAGACCCCCAAGTACGTTCATGTCCTCTTTTTTATTCTTTTTTATTTTCAAAAATTATGTAAAATATTCGATGTGGGCTGACGTCAGCAACAGGGGCGACAGCTCGCGAGAGACGCCGACGCGGCAACTGCTGGCCCCGACCGAGTCGGTCCACATCGCCTACCTGCCCTCCCTCTGGCGGGCGACGAGCGGCTACCGCCTCGAGCACGCCATCGACTCGGACGTCGCCTCCTTGTCGTCGTCTTCGTCTTCATCCTCGTCCTCGTCCAGCTCTTCGTCTGGCGGCGCCTCGTTGGACGCCGACGGCATCGGAGGCGCCGACGGCCCGTCAACGCCGCCGCCGTCGCCGCTGGCCTCGCCGCTGCCGTCGCCGCTCGTGCCCGTCGGGCTCAAGTCCCGGGTCCTCTACGAGCACAGCACCCTCTTTGACTACCACCGCTTCTTCTACATGCGCACCGGTTCGTCGCCCCATCTGGCCGCGCGCGTGTCGTGTCGTGTCGTGTCGTGTCGTGTCGTGTCGTGTCGTGTCGTG
>NAVB01000062.1:0-13245 GCA_002179805.1 Acanthamoeba lenticulata | reverse complement strand
CCTATCTTGGGCCCCCCGGGGGGGGGGGAATTTGGGGGTACGCACGTCATGAGGAGGGAAGAGCTGCGGCTGGAGGGTGAGGACGGGCACCCGGAGCTGCCGTGCGATGGGCTCCACCAGCCCCTCGTACCTATGCAGACATATACGCGAATAACTCCAAGTAAGCACATGAAGCGGACACGTGCTTCGCGTGAAGGAACGTGGCGGGAGGAGGAAGTTGCGTGCATGGGATGGATGACGACAGCAGAGGCCTCGCTGTTGCTGATCACGTATTCGATCTCGGGGCCCGGATGATGCACGCCTGCCCGATCCCCCCAACCACACCACACCAAGGGAAGTGGTGAGACGCACGAAGGCACTGGCTGGAGGGCACCAGAGATCGATCGATCGAGCACGGACCGATGGGAACGGCCACGCCGCCGGCGCTCTGTGGCACACGGGCACGCGCGTCAGCAACTCGTTGTGAGTGAGAACGCGCGGGGCGGCAAGGATGGATCAAGTGGAGGACGGGCGGACCCAGATGCCCCATTGGGAGGCAACGTAGGAGTAGTCGGCGGGACACAAAAACGCGACGCGCTTCTCCTGGATGTCTCTCCCCGGGCCCGCGCCTCTGCGCCCAGCCCCCCAAAGCCACAAACGCAGCCATCAGCCGACGGCAAAAAGAAGGGTCGAGTGGCGGCTGTTTTGTGGGGGAGTCGCACGTGAGCTGGCGTAGGCGTTCGGCAACAGCGTTGGCATCGGCCAGCAGACGGCGATAGCTCCGCTGGGCGTCAGCCTGCTTATGCGGCTGCTGTGGCGCATCGATGGCCGAGTCGGCCGCGGACACGATCGCCGTGCGCTGCTGGTAGGTCAACGCGCGCTCCACCAGGGTGAGCCGTGGCACTGTGGTGAGCCCGCGGCACCAGCACCGGTCGAGTGAGTGCGCGCAGTCATAGGGAACAACAGGAGGTGGGCAACAGGATACACGAAGCTGGAACGGCAGCACGAAGAACCACAGACGTGTGCAGGGTCCCGCGTTGTGCCAGGCGCAAGGGCATCACGGCAGAGAGGGTGGTGGCTTTAAGCGGTTGTACGGTGACAGCTGCGAGACGACCTGAACGCAACATGTTGAATCGATTAAACCTCAATCGGAAGAAATCAGGTTCCGGTGTGACCACTTTTTACTCTCGCACCGTGCAAAAATTCTCTTGCTTTACCGTGTCACTATGCAAAAAAGGCACTTATGGGGATTGAACCCATGACCTTCAGTTTACAAGACTGACGCTCTACCACTAAGCTAAAGTGCCTTCCTACTCAAGTAACGGACCGAATGCGTATTGGTTAAGTATGGTTATCGTTATCCTTTTACGGCAACCAAGGTCCTTGGTTGCGCTGCGACCAGTTGAGCTACAGACAGGCTAACGATGCTTGCGATGAGATCTTCGGCTCCTACTATCGAGGAAGTGGAGAAGAAGAAAAAGAAGGTTGACTTTGATATCCTTTATGACTTTCGGGCAGGAGGGCGAGATGGAGCCCTTATCAAGCAAGGCTTTCTACGAAAGCAAGGAAACACCCACAAAGGCTGGAAGCGTCGCTGGTTTTATCTCGAGAACAGCGGTATCAGCTATTTCAAAAACAAAAAGGTGCCAGCTTAGCGTTCACGATGCGGTGTTCACATCTTCAACTTAGAAGCTTTTCCAGGATTCCTTGCCTATTGCGGTCATCGAGCTGCCAAACGTACGCGAAGTGACCGCACACGCCATTGACAAGCGCTCCAAGTTCAATATTCAGCTTCACACAGCCACAAGGACCTACCAAATGCAAGCGGACTCCCAAGAAGAGCAAGAGTCCTGGTAAGTGCACCTTGACCCTCTCTTCTCTTTGACCACAAAAGTGACGCTTTTGCTGCGTTTTCAAGGCTATTTTCAATTAAGAGGAACCACGAGCTATGCCACGCTGGCCAACTTGACAAGTTTGTGCAAAAGGCATGGCACGGCTCGTTCCAGCGAGGCGCGCGTGGGGGCTCTTACTTGGTGGAGCTCTACGGAAAGCATTTGAGTTATTCTAGGTACCATAGCCAGCAATAACCAGCATCCCCCCCCCCCAAATTTAACCGTTCTTCTCTTCTGGCAGATCACTTGCGCGCGACAACGGCGTTGCCACCGAAGTGTACGCTGCCGCTCTGTCTTGTGGTTGGCCGTTTTAAAATCCTGACATCAACCGCTTCAGGCATTCGTGGCACATTGGCCACTGCAAGTACTTCTGCGACTCAGGCAACCAGCGGATGACCGTCGTGGATGATCATTCTGGCACTGAGATTCACCTTGACCTCTACGCTCTGGGGCCAGGCTTCAGCGCGTTCCTCTCCCAGTTGCACGACTCACTAGAGCATAACAAGCGTATCGAGCCCAGGGGGCTGGCTGATGTGTACGAAGAGTTCCTGGCGAACCAGGGCCTGAGCGACACCGCAACGAAATCCCTGTGCGATAACTGGCCTGTTCGCTACAAGCGTGGCCTGCTTTCTCTCTCCATCGGCGACAATGAAGCCCGCCCACAGTGGGTGCAAGTAGGCGGCCTTGTTCTCTCCTACTATGACAAACCTGAGGTGCTGCCTCGCCCTCTTCGTGGTTAATGGCCATTGTCATGGGTCTCACCTTCATGGCAGGCGCAAAAGCCCTCCGGTACGGTCGAGCTGGCCCTCTGCGAGGTCAAACTGGAGCGTAGCGAAGACGACAGAGTGCCTGACAAGATTGTTTTAAAGAAGAAGCAAGCCGGTTCAACCACTTTGATTACTCTCTCGGGCTACAGCATCTCTTCGCTCAAAGCGCCCAGTGATCTCAACCGGTTCGTGTTGGGCTGAAATGCGCGGCAAACTGAGCGCTTACCTGGTCTGCACGCGCAGATTGGAGTGGGCTGTGACCTTGTTTGGCAACGTCAAGCGCTTAGCCAAGCAGCCAAGCCTTGCCGTTGACCCCAACTTCATCCGGTTGAAGCGCGGCTACGTCAAGCACCACGGTACCAAGGTGTGGTGCGAGCTTGACGAGTACACACTGCGTCTGTACAACACGACCAAGGTGCTTTTTACTTTGTTTTGTTTGTTTTTCGTTTTTTTCCCTGTCGTTCTCCGCTAACACAGTTCCCTTGCACCTCAGGCACTGAGCTGGTCGACCGCTGTTCTGCTGTTTACTATCACCGACCTCAAGGCCGCGACCAACGACCTCTCCTTCAAGACGCTGGGCGGGGAGGAGTTTATTCTCACGTTCGAGTCTTCCGCCAACGAATGGAAGACGGCCCTTGAGAACAACATTTCCGTCCTCCGGATGGTCTTGGCAGGCAAAACCCCATCGGCTGCTTCTTCCGCCGCCGGCTCCCTCAGCACGAGTGCGCTCGCCATCCGCAAGTCTCAGGAGACCCGCGTCGCGTCAGGGGCCGCGGAGATCAAGCCGGAAGAGATCACGCTGGGGCAAAAGCTGGGCGACGGCTGCTTCGGCGCGGTTTATCGCGGCGTGTGCCGTGCAAACGACGTCGCCGTCAAGATCCCCCTGGTCATGGAGCTCGACGAAGTTCAGCTCTCACTTCTCCGCACGGAAGTCGAGATCATGTGTGCCAATCCCCACCCCAACATCGTGCTCTTCATGGGCGCCTGCACCATTCCTGGCCAGTTCAAGATCGTCACCGAACTGATGGACGGGTACCGCGCGTCCCACTCCTCAACGTGTGGGTTGGCGCTCGGATGCTTACGTGGTGCGGAAAATGGTGGACAACAAACAGGGACCTGGACACGCTGATCAAGAGGCGAGGCCTCCAATTCTCCCTCTTTGACAAGATGCGGATGGCCAAGGACGCGGCTCTCGGCGTCAACTGGCTGCATTGCTCCAACCCGCCCATCATTCACCGCGACTTGAAGGCGGCCAACCTTTTGGTACCGCCTCCTCATCAGGGACAGCTGTTGCTTGGGTCGGTCCACGTACTCATGGGCACTCTCGGGCGAAAAACAGTACAAGACTGGCACCCAATACAGGGTGAAGGTGTGCGACTTTGGCCTGAGCGCCATCAAGCCCAAGCCCACCATGAAAGATCAGGGCGGCGCCAAGGGCACTCCGCTCTACATGGCGCCCGAGGTCATGATGCAGGAAGAATTCGACGAAAAGGCCGACGTCTACAGGTATGTAGAGAGTCGTTGCCTTCCCTTTGGTGGCCTCATCCTCACCACCTCTGTGATTGTGTCGTTCTGTAATGCGCAACAGCTTTGGCATCGTTCTCTGGGAGATATTGACGGGCAGGGTGCGTTTTTAATCACCTTCTACATCACCTCCCACCCGTCGATCGCCTTAGCTGAGCGAGCATGCCTCTGGTCATGCAGGACCCTTTCCCGCACCACTCGGATTACGGCGAGTTCGTGAGGGCGGTTGTGGAGGATGAAGAGAGACCGCCCATCCCGGCCGACTGCCCCACGCACCTGAAAGCTCTGATCGAGAGCTGCTGGGACGCCTACCCGGAGAACCGACCGGACTTTGAGGAGGTCAACGCGGCCCTGGATGAGATTATCATCGAAGTCGCGATATCCGAGCTCTCGGCCTGTCGTTTCTGGCTCCGCTACTTTATCAAAGAGGTGCCGCCCCATCATTCCCTCATTCCCTCATCATGGCCTTTTGGGAGGGAGCGATATAACACACAAACAAACGGGCCACGCGGTGATTCCGCAGTTTGTGGTCTCGTGGGTCGACTTTGTGCAAGCCCTGTACGAGTACTTGGACGACTCGCCAATGGCGCCCGTGTTCAACGCCGACGAAGAGCGCTTCCTCAAGGGCGGAGCCTACAGCAGCAAAAGCAAGTACGATAGCCAGGCGGACGTCAACTACAAGTGCCTTAAGGCTCTTCTTGGTACATATTCACCATCGTCCTCGCCATTATCGTCGCCCTCACCATCCCCACAAACACCAAACAGCGGAGAAGGCATTTGCTGAGGGCCGGGAGGTCGTGCGCATTGAGACGTTCAATCGCTTCTCGGAGTGGTTTGGCCCGATCAAGGGCGCCAACTCGTCTGGCGAGGCGGCCATGGCCTTCTTCAACCGCGTGCGGTCAACCCTGGCGCAACCGTACCATTAGCCCCCCCCCTTCCCAAAGCAACACCTCCACCCGAATGCCTCATTCTCTCAACTTGTTGTTGACGTAAAAAAAAAACGACGAATCTGCCAGGTGGTTCCATGGAGACCTCAGCGCTTCGGATGCGGAGCAGATCCTCACCAGGAGCGGCCCTGGTTCGTACCTTGTGCGCTTCAGCAGCCAGCTTGGGGCCTTCACCCTGTCCCGCATGTCGACCACCGGGATCACTAGCTGGCGCCTCAACCAACCGCGCGGATGCGGTCAGGGCTTTGTGCTCGATGACCAGCAGTACTCCTCACTGCCATTGCTGGTCCAGGCTCTCAGCGGTAGATACCTCTCTCTTCTCCAACGTCTCCCCATCTTGCCTCATAGCTGACCCGGCTGGGTTGTGCGCTTAGGACCGCTGCACCTGGAGAACCCCTGCGAGGGGTCGCCGTTCACGCGCATCTTCACGGACCCTTGCTACCTTCCGCTGGCGGCCGAGGACACAGCTGGCGCCAACTATGGCGACCTCCAGCAAGTCCGAGATGTCCTTCACAAGACATCTTGAAGTGTCTCGTGGCAATTGCTTGAATCACATGTTGCAACAAGATGGAGTGATTTACCAAAGGGAAAGAGAGAGAGTAGTATTTTTGAGCTCATGAAACCGGTCCGTGTCAGCGCCACCCAACAGCGCCACGGGGCGCACTTGATGATTGGTCCGGATTATCCACCTTATATGGCGCACTCTCGCCATTGGTCCGATCATCTAACGGTCTGCTGCTTTGGCGCCAAACGGAGGGACGGAATGATGGGCCTAACGTCCTGGCGGAAGCGTGGCGCTTGGGTGGCGGAACGTGGGGGCGCAGTTGCCGCGGCACACTCGCGCTGCCTCGACCACCAACCGGCACCCGACACGGTGCTTGAGGAGGGTGCGGCCCTATCAGGTTGGGCCTTCCGGCTGTTTGAGCGGGCTCGCGCCTCAGGTTCCTTCATTCTGTATTGCTCCCCTCTTCACGTCTTGGTCCCGTTTGTACTTTGACTCTGTCCACCACTCTCGGTACCGCCACGCCACGCTGTCCACTCCAGCGCCATCACCCCACCCTTCATTTTTGCTAACCGGCTGCGCTTTCCGTCCGGCACGCTCCCTTCCCGGCGCTGGGTGGCTGGTGTGGAACGGAAACAGAACGACAGAAAACAAAACCAGTAGTGAAAGAGAAAGAAACCATGCGCCGCCATTCTTCTTCCCTCGCCGCCACCTCACTCGCCAGTGCCACCCGCCGCTCTGCTTCTATTGCCGGAGTTCTGCGCGTCAACGTTGGCCCGAACATGTTGGCCACTTCACCGTCGGTTGCGGCCCAAAGCCGTGGCGTGGCCTCTGACGCCTCGCACTACCCTCGCGACGTTGGCATTGTCGCCCTCGACGTCTATTTCCCGTCCACTTACGTCTCGCAGGCCGAACTTGGTGCTTGTCCCCCACTGCATCTTCGCTCTTTTTCACTCACGTCTTCGTTTTTCGTACTTTGTTGTCTGCTCGCCCCATCTTGTCAATCATCAGTCGCACCTCTCTCGCATCAATCAACGCGAACTGACCATCCCCCCCTCACACGACACGCACAGAGACTCACGATGGTGTCGCTGCTGGCAAGTACACTGTGGGCCTCGGCCAGACGAACATGGCCTTCACAGGCGACCGCGAGGACATCAACTCCATCTGCCTCACCGGTGCGGCGCTTCTTCCCACGCTTGCGCGCACCAGCGCAAGTGTTGCCTCAATAATAAAAAAGTTATTTGCTGTGGCTAACTCCGATCTCCGGACGATTAACCGGAAACAGCGGTCCAATCGCTACTGGAGAAGTACAACATCGACCCCAAGGACGTGGGCCGTCTCGAGGTGGGCACGGAGACGCTGGTCGACAAGTCCAAGTCGGTCAAGACCACCCTGATGGACCTGTTCCAGAAGGCCGGCAACACCGACATCGAGGGCATCGACACCACCAACGCCTGCTACGGCGGCACCAACGCGCTCTTCAACGCCCTCAACTGGGTGGAGAGCAGCTACTGGGACGGCCGCTACGCGCTCGTGGTGGCCGCCGACATCGCCGTCTACGAGCCCGGTCCGGCCCGCCCGACCGGCGGCGCGGCCGCGGTGGCCATGCTCATCAGCAAGGGCGCGCCGATCGTGTTCGAGCGCGGCATCCGGTCGACCTTCATGGAGAACGCGTGGGACTTCTACAAGCCCGTCATGGGCTCCGAGTACCCGCTCGTCGACGGCGCCCTCTCCAACACGTGCTACCTCCGCGCCCTCGACAAGTGCTTCTACACCTACGTACGTCGTACAACAGTATTGATCTTTTATTTTATTATTTTCAAAATATCATTATTTTATTTATTTACTGTAATCACTATTGAGTAAATTCTCACAACTCGAGGTCTATGGCCACAGGCTGAGCGCTTTGAGAAGGTGCACGGCAAGAAGCTGAGCCTCGACGCCGATGTCGACTACGCGCTCTTCCACTCGCCCTACACCAAGCTCGTCCAGAAGTCGTGGGCCCGCATGGTTCGTCCTCCTTCTCCTCCTCGCGCCGCCATCCTGCTCCTCAACTGACGATGATGGGGGATGATGACGATGATGATGATGATGATGAACAGAACTACCTCGAGGCGGCCAAGAGCGAGGCGCACCCGCTCCACGCGTCCCTCAAGTCGCAGAACAAGCTGCAGCCGGAGACCACCTACGAGGACAACAACCTCATGAAGGAGGTCATCAAGTACTCGGAGGCCAGCTACAAGAGCAAGGTGGGGCCCTCGCTCACGCTGCCCAAGGAGCTCGGCAACTCCTACTGCGCGTCGCTCTACACGGGCCTCCTCTCCCTCGTCGCCTCGCACGCCGCCGCCGCGCCCTCCAGTACGCATTCCTCGCATTCTTGGGGGGGGGCGAAGATGGGCTGGAATGACTCACGTCGCCGGCGGTGGCGAGCACAGGCGAAGCGGAGAAGCGGGCGCTGATGTTCTCCTACGGCTCCGGCCTCGCGGCGTCGCTCTTCTCGGTGAAGCTCAAGTCTGCGGAGGGCGTCCAGAAGATCGCGGCCACGTCCAACTTCCCGGCCCGCCTGGCCCAGCGCAAGAAGGTCGCGCCCGCCGAGTTTGTTGATGCCCTCAAGAGGTACACACACACGTGCCACACACATGCTGCTCTCTGGTCCAGATCGTGTCGCTTCGATTTGGTTGGCCGCGTGATTAATCCAAACACACACACACACACGCACGCAGGAGGGAGATCGCGACGGCCGACGACGTGCCGAAGCCGTTCGTGCCCACCGACAAGGTGGAGGACCTGTTCCCGGGCACCTACTACCTGGAGCAGGTCGACGAGAAGTTCCGCCGCGCCTACGCCCGCCACCAGCACCACTAAGCTGCATGGCATGAGAGACGCTGGTTTGGTCAAGGTGGATCGCGACATCGAGAGGGAGGGAGGAGTACAAACAAAGGAACGCTAGGGAGGGACGGAGAGACGAACGGCACGAGCGCGAAACGAACCGCCCGGACGACAAGGGACACCTATCCGTTCGTCGCCTTCAGCGTCAGCGACAAGGGGGGGGGGGAGAGATAAGGATGCCACGCGGCGATGCGGCCATAGCCTCGGATGACACGACTACGAACGCGAGAAGGAGGCCCAGGAGCGTGGGGGGCGTGCGACTACAAGCGCGGTGTGTGTAGCGTCGCCAACTCTGGCGTCCCGGGGGGACCCTCAATGTGCACTACTACTACTACTTCTACAATCTTGCTGTACTTTTTGATACATGTAACGACTACGATTACGCTTGCGTCCCAGCACACGTGACCCTTTCTTGCCCCCGTTGGATTTGTTGTTTTTCCATCAACACATGTGTTCTCTCTTGTTGGGAAAACCAAAACTGCAAACCCAGCGCGGGGGGGGGGAGGAGGTCCATCCCGCGCTGGCTCTCTCTTGAAGAGAGGGCGAAGGGAAAGAGAGGGGGGGGGGGAAGAGGCAGACGCTCTCATGAGAGCGGCGGCCCCGAATACAACAAATAATAAGGAGAGGGTGTGTAAATAAATACGAGAGGTGGCGTGTGCGATGCGGCCGCCTTCCTCTCTCGCTGAGTCTCTCGGTCTCTATCTCTCTCGCGGGGGGAAAAACTCCCCCTCCCCATCCTCTTTCTCTCTCTTCTCTCTCCCTCTCTCTTCTCTCTCTATCTCGTGGTGTGGCGCTGAGTCGGCGAGGCGCGTCGCGTGTTCTTTCTTTCTCTGTTTCTTTGTGGGCGTGTCTCCTCCTCTTCCTCCTTGTTCTCATCATCCGACTCATCACGCATGTTGGGGGGGGGGAGACCCTCAAAACCGTCGGAAATCAAATGTGTCCTGCCCAGGCGCGCACGCAAGTCAGCTCCTCCAACTCCGCACCACATACACACACCCCAACGAAAGAGAGAAAGAGGAAGAAAAATGAAGGAGAGGAGGGAGGGGGGGAGGGGGGGACCTGGATCTGGGAGACGGTGGTCCAGATGCACTCCTCCATGTTGCGGAGGTACTCGGACCGGATAAAGAGGAAGAAGCAGATGAGGGTGGGCAGGTACATGACGTGAATCACGTCCACCCAGCTCGCCACCCAGAACGTGCACTCGTCTGGTGTTGTTTTGTGCGCGATCAGCACACGGGGCCAAGCATCATCACCATCGTCGTCGTCGTCACCCATCACCACCACCACCACCACTCCGCGCCATCGGGCATCGTACTGGGGAGCAGCTCGGCCCAGATGTGGATGGGCATGTCGTTGGTGAGCGAGAAGAAGACGCCCACCAGGAGGTAGACCTTGGCCGCCACCGTCGGCCCGTCCGGCGTCATCGATTTCTGTGCGTTTTTTTTTGTTTTTTTTTTTTAAAATCATAATTGTTAAAAATGAAATTAAAATGTGAAAGGTCCAGTTGTTGGGGGCAGAAGAGGAGGGGGTCCGTACGCCAAAGGCGATGAGGCAGACGAGGATGATGACCGGCACGCGCTGGAGCCCAAACACGGAGAGGAACACCGCCACCCAGACCCACTCTTCGCTCTCGTCCCGTCGGCTGCAACCCAGAGGCCGTCGTGGCAACATTTAAAAACCGGAAATTCAAACAATAAATGTATATAAAAATTTAAATTAGAGGAAATAACGAGCTCTTGAGCGGTGATTGTGTGCACGTACATGATCATGACGATGGCGATGGCGAGATAGAGTAAAAGCAGCCCAAAGTAGATCAGCTCCGCCCAGCCGACAGACTTCTTCAGCCATCCGTACTTGGACAGCAGCGGGTCCGGATCTGGTCGCACGCCACGCACGTTCTCGATCAGCTTCATCATGATTATAAACATCATCACAGACATCACCAAGCTTCTCAACTTTTCAATCTTGATGGCTTGGCTTCGGGGGGGGGGGGGAAGAGGGGGGGCAGGTACCGTTCGGGCCGGCCTTGGCCTGCGCGTTGGGCCCTGTTCAAGGGGAAGAAGAGAAGCGCCGCGCACACACGCGCGCGCGCAAGCACGAGTGGTCAGACGCATGCATGCACGCGCGCACGGGAGGGAAGGAAAGGGAAGGTGATGTGATGTGAGATGGCGAAGAAGCGGTACCGGTGGAGCGGAACTTGCGCTGGTGGTTGAGAGCGAGGGTGAGGCAGAAGCCGGTGAGGCCGTGCAGGACGAAGCCCGAGTAGATGAGGTACTTGTCCAGCAGCTCCTCGCTCCCGTCCGCCATGGCATACCGCAGCGTGCTCACCGTTCCCCTTCACGTGGCCGCGGCGTCGAGTGAGCCACTCGCGTGCAGAAGCATGTGCAGAGAGGGCAAGACACACCGGAGCGCGATAAAGATGTAGAAGAGGATCCACAAGGTGTTGGAGATGTTCTCGGTGCGGATGGACCGGTTGAACACTTTGACACTGTTGTATTTGATGCCCGCCACCAAGGCAAACGCCAAACTGGCAAGCGCGATGGCAGCGTACGTAAATGTCACGCCTATTTGCAGGAGTACAACACGAACATGAGGATTCTCATTTGATGAAGATGGGGCCTCACCACGAGGGACAAAAGGCAAACAAAGAGAGAGGAGCGAGTACTGGGATAATCAACAAAATGCCAGGAGACTGGACAAGATGGGAGATTCGCCCCAAGAATGAGCGACGTATTAGCCGCTGTGGACTCCATGCTCCCCCTTTGCTGATCAACACCACCGGGTACGCCACACGAGGGAGCGTGGTGTCGTACAGCTTCGCGTTTGTGGATTGTTGGCTCACTTCCCAATGATCAAAGAATTTCCTCAGGATATTCGTTTTTCTCAGGCCTTTGCTTGTTGGTGGTTGGCGCCAAAAAACGCGCACCTTTTGCGCAATAGCTGAGGTCGTAATCATCAGTGCCAATTTGCCGGGTGGACATAAGGAGGCGAGTCGCCTTAGGCATCGAATTGATTCACTCGGCAAGCTAGGCAACTCACCGGACTTCTTCACACTTGAATCCTTCTTTTAGGGAATAATTTGAGTGTGCTGCAATGTCAATTCAAACCGTTGCAGGCCGTGCCCCTGCTCAGCGATCCAATAGCACTCTCTTTCCAGCTCCTTTGATTGCCGAGAAGTCGATCAACAACGTTTTCGGCGGCATTTCGCAAGACGGCTCTCATGGATGGATCGTTGGGGAGAGTGAGCTCTTCGTGTTCGATCTGCATAACGAAGGCGGCCCGCGGCGTAAGGCCGAGCTTGCAGCTGACCTGCAGGAAGATGAAGAGCGCGTCGTACGTCTCCTATGCTCGAATCTTATCGCTGCCACCAAATTGATCTTTGGCGCGTGTAGGAGAAGTTCCTGTGCGTGACGGAGGTCACCATCCGAGGCGAGTCGTTCCTTGCCGCCAGCACGCGCGAGCTGCAATGTGGCGACAGTGCGCTACTGCTGTTTGATCTCCGCAGCTGCAAGATCTGCACCACCATCAAGCTGCCCTACTCGGCCAGCGCCATCCTACAGCTCAACCGCCTTTCCGTACGTCCGCGCCTAGCACCAGCTCTTGACCTGCTCAAATCCTCATATGTGTGTGCGGGCACAGGCGGAAGGCAATGGCGAGGCCCTCTTGACACAGTTTGCTTCGTGCCTTGTGCTGGGCACCACCGGTGGCCACTTGCTCGCGCTGGACCTCGACTTTGTGCATCACGTACGTGCATGAAGATTGTCTCTGTATGTGTGATCATGATTGACGTGCTGCGCGGGTGGTGGGCGCTGCAGCGCCAAGAGGTGCGGGAGATGGAGCTGCAGTATCCGGGGCGCGACTACGACCCGGCGCGCTTTGCGGCGCAGTACCCGAACCACATCCCGTGCGTGGCCCTCAACAGCGCCTACCACCAGGGCGGCCGCTTCCGCTACGAGCAGGACCGGGGCGAGGCCATCCTCCTGCCCGAGAAGGCCGTCCACATCACTACGCTGGCCTACGCACCCGAATTCGACGCGCTCGCCGTCGGCTTCAACTTTGGCACCTTCCAGCTCTGGTCCCTCTGCGCCGAGCGCCTCCTCTACTCGTCGGCCATCGGCGAAGGCGGTGCGTCTCCTCTTTCTCTTTCTCTTTCTCTTTCTCTTTCTCTTTCTCTTTTGCGCCTCTTAAGGTCATTATTTTATCTCCAATTGATCGAGCGTCCTCTTCATACTCACGGGCCTCATGCGTACTCCAGGCCTGGCCACGAAGGTGCCGGTGTCGCACTTCCTGTTCCAGTGCGACCCGACCACGGCCGAGCTGACCCGACGCGCCTACCTCTGGATCGGCCGCAGCTCCATCTCCTCGCCCCTGCAGTGCGGCTTCCTCCTTGCTCTATTGTTGTTGTTGTTGCTGCTTTTCTTGATGATGAGCGCATCGCTGACTCGCGGCGGCGGCGGGGGGATGCACCACAGCACGCCGACACACGCGGCCGAGGTGCAGCTGCTGAGCATCAAGTTTGCCGGCGCCAAGGAGGAGCCCAGCGCTCGCGTCGGGCTCGAGTACAAGAAGGCCCTCTCGGCGCTGCCCCAGGTGGCCCGCATCGTGGGCATCCACCTCCTCGCCCCGCGCGAGCGATCCCGTACGCACATTGTCTGCCCAGCGTCAATTCTCCTCTTTTTATTATTATTATTATTTCTAACTTTTATTCATTTACTTTCGATTTTTGCTGATTAAAAATAATG
>NAVB01000061.1:0-68098 GCA_002179805.1 Acanthamoeba lenticulata | reverse complement strand
CGTGTTCTTTCTTTCTCTGTTTCTTTGTGGGCGTGTCTCCTCCTCTTCCTCCTTGTTCTCATCATCCGACTCATCACGCATGTTGGGGGGGGGGAGACCCCTCAAAACCGTCGGAAATCAAATGTGTCCTGCCCAGGCGCGCACGCAAGTCAGCTCCTCCAACTCGGCACCATCTATAGAAATATATATACACACACCCCCCAACGCGAGAGAAAAAGAGGAGAAAGATGAAGGAGAGGGGAGGGAGGGGGGACCTGGATCTGGGAGACGGTGGTCCAGATGCACTCCTCCATGTTGCGGAGGTACTCGGACCGGATAAAGAGGAAGAAGCAGATGAGGGTGGGCAGGTACATCACGTGAATCACATCCACCCAGCTCGCCACCCAGAACGTGCACTCGTCTGGTGTTGTTTTGTGCGCGATCAGCACACGGGGCCAAGCATCATCACCATCGTCGTCGTCGTCGTCACCCATCACCACCACCACCACTCCGCGCCATCGGGCATCGTACTGGGGAGCAGCTCGGCCCAGATGTGGATGGGCATGTCGTTGGTGAGCGAGAAGAAGACGCCCACCAGGAGGTAGACCTTGGCCGCCACCGTCGGCCCGTCCGGCGTCATCGATTTCTGTGTGTGTGTTTTTTTTTAAAAAAAAAATCATAATTGTTAAAAATGAAATTAAAATGTGAAAGGTCCAGTTGTTGGGGGCAGAAGAGGAGGGGGTCCGTACGCCAAAGGCGATGAGGCAGACGAGGATGATGACCGGCACGCGCTGGAGCCCAAACACGGAGAGGAACACCGCCACCCAGACCCACTCTTCGCTCTCGTCCCGTCGGCTGCAACCCAGAGGCCGTCGTGGCAACATTTAAAAACCGGAAATTCAAACAATAAATTTATATAATAATTATAAATTAGAGGAAATAACGAGCTCTTAAGGGGTGATTGTGTGCACGTACATGATCATGACGATGGCGATGGCGAGATAGAGCAAAAGCAGCCCAAAGTAGATCAGCTCCGCCCAGCCGACAGACTTCTTCAGCCATCCGTACTTGGACAGCAGCGGGTCCGGATCTGGTCGCACGCCACGCACGTTCTCGATCAGCTTCATCGTGATTATAAACATCATCATCACAGACATCACCAAGCTTCTCAACTTTTCGATCTTGATGGCTTGGCTTCGGGGAGGAGAAGAGGGGGGGGGGCAAGGTACCGTTCGGGCCGGCCTTGGCCTGCGCGTTGGGCCCTGTTCAAGGGGAAGAAGAGAAGCGCCGCGCACACACGCGCGCGCGCAAGCACGAGTGGTCAGACGCATGCATGCACGCGCGCACGGGAGGGAAGGGAAGGGAAGGTGATGCGAGATGGCGAAGAAGCGGTACCGGTGGAGCGGAACTTGCGCTGGTGGTTGAGGGCGAGGGTGAGGCAGAAGCCGGTGAGGCCGTGCAGGACGAAGCCCGAGTAGATGAGGTACTTGTCCAGCAGCTCCTCGCTGCCGTCCGCCATGGCATACCGCAGCGTGCTCACCGTTCCCCTTCACGTGGCCGCGGCGTCGAGTGAGCCACTCGTGTGCAGAAGCATGTGCAGAGAGGGCAAGACACACCGGAGAGCGATAAAGATGTAGAAGAGGATCCACAAGGTGTTGGAGATGTTCTCGGTGCGGATGGACCGGTTGAACACTTTGACACTGTTGTATTTGATGCCCGCCACCAAGGCAAACGCCAAACTGGCAAGCGCGATGGCAGCATACGTAAATGTCACGCCTATTTGCAGGAGTACAACACGAACATGAGGATTCTCATTTGATGAAGATGGGGCCTCACCACGAGGGACAAAAGGCAAACAAAGAGAGAGAGAGGTAGCGAGTACTGGGATAATCAACAAAATGCCAGGAGACTGGACAAGATGGGAGATTCGCCCCAAGAATGAGCGACGTATTAGCCGCTGTGGACTCCATGCTCCCCCTTGCTGATCAACACCACCGGGTACGCCACACGAGGGAGCGTGGTGTCGTACAGCTTCGCGTTTGTGGATTGTTGGCTCACTTTCCCAATGATCAAAGAATTTCCTCAGGATATTCGTTTTTCTTAGGCCTTTGCTTGTTGGTGGTTGGCGCCAAAAAACGCGCACCTTTTGCGCAATAGCTGAGGTCGTAATCATCAGTGCCAATTTGCCGGGTGGACATAAGGAGGCGAGTCGCCTTAGGCATCGAATTGATTCACTCGGCAAGCTAGGCAACTCACCGGACTTCTTCACACTTGAATCCTTCTTTAAGGGAATAATTTGAGTGTGCTGCAATGTCAATTCAAACCGTTGCAGGCCGTGCCCCTGCTCAGCGATCCAATAGCACTCTCTTTCCAGCTCCTCTGATTGCCGAGAAGTCGATCAACAACGTTTTCGGCGGCATTTCGCAAGACGGCTCTCATGGATGGATCGTTGGGGAGAGTGAGCTCTTCGTGTTCGATCTGCATAACGAAGGCGGCCCGCGGCGTAAGGCCGAGCTTGCAGCTGACCTGCAGGAAGATGAAGAGCGCGTCGTACGTCTCCTATGCTCGAATCTTATCGCTGCCACCAAATTGATCTTTGGCGCGTGTAGGAGAAGT
Organism: Acanthamoeba lenticulata; assembly: GCA_002179805.1. Classification (NCBI taxonomy): domain Eukaryota; phylum Discosea; order Longamoebia; family Acanthamoebidae; genus Acanthamoeba; species Acanthamoeba lenticulata. Next base: position 65,503 of record NAVB01000061.1, on the reverse strand, counting down.
TCCTGTGCGTGACGGAGGTCACCATCCGAGGCGAGTCGTTCCTTGCCGCCAGCACGCGCGAGCTGCAATGTGGTGATAGCGCGCTACTGCTGTTTGATCTCCGCAGCTGCAAGATCTGCACCACCATCAAGCTGCCCTACTCGGCCAGCGCCATCCTACAGCTCAACCGCCTTTCCGTACGTCCGCGCCTAGCACCAGCTCTTGACCTGCTCAAATCCTCATATGTGTGTGCGGGCACAGGCGGAAGGCAATGGCGAGGCCCTCTTGACACAGTTTGCTTCGTGCCTTGTGCTGGGCACCACCGGTGGCCACTTGCTCGCGCTGGACCTCGACTTTGTGCATCACGTACGTGCATGAGGATTGTCTCTGTATGTGTGATCATGATTGACGTGCTGCGCGGGTGGTGGGCGCTGCAGCGCCAAGAGGTGCGGGAGATGGAGCTGCAGTATCCGGGGCGCGACTACGACCCGGCGCGCTTTGCGGCGCAGTACCCGAACCACATCCCGTGCGTGGCCCTCAACAGCGCCTACCACCAGGGCGGCCGCTTCCGCTACGAGCAGGACCGGGGCGAGGCCATCCTCCTGCCCGAGAAGGCCGTCCACATCACTACGCTGGCCTACGCACCCGAATTCGACGCGCTCGCCGTCGGCTTCAACTTTGGCACCTTCCAGCTCTGGTCCCTCTGCGCCGAGCGCCTCCTCTACTCATCGGCCATCGGCGAAGGCGGTGCGTCTCCTCTTAGTCTTTCTCTTTCTCTTTTGCACCTCTTAAGGTCATTATTTTATCTCCAATTGATCGAGAGTCCTCTTCATACTCACGGGCCTCATGCGTACTCCAGGCCTGGCCACGAAGGTGCCGGTGTCGCACTTCCTGTTCCAGTGCGACCCGACCACGGCCGAGCTGACCCGACGCGCCTACCTCTGGATCGGCCGCAGCTCCATCTCCTCGCCCCTGCAGTGCGGCTTCCTCCTTGCTCTATTGTTGTTGTTGTTGCTGCTGCTTTTCTTGATGATGAGCGCATCGCTGACTCGCGGCGGCGGGGCGATGCACCACAGCACGCCGACACACGCGGCCGAGGTGCAGCTGCTGAGCATCAAGTTTGCCGGCGCCAAGGAGGAGCCCAGCGCTCGCGTCGGGCTCGAGTACAAGAAGGCCCTCTCGGCGCTGCCCCAGGTGGCCCGCATCGTGGGCATCCACCTCCTCGCCCCGCGCGAGCGATCCCGTACGCACATTGTCTGCCCAGCATCAATTCTCCTCTTTTTATTATTATTATTTCAAACTTTTATTCATTTACTTTGGATTTTTGCTGATTAAAAATAATGCGAATCACACAATAGCGGGCGCAGAAGAGACGACCGACGAGCAGGAGGTGGGCGGGACGGACTGGGACATGGAGGCCGGCGCGCCCGCGGCTTCAGCGGCGGGCGGGGCTGAGGCGACGCGCAGTCCGTGGGTGCTGTTCACGTGGGAGGTGCAGCAGACATCCGCCGACGCGGCAGCGGCAGCGGCCGCGTCGGGTGCCGGCACGCAGCACCGGGTGCACATGGGCCTCTTCAACATGGATGCCGTGGCCGCGACGGGCGGGTTCGTGCGCCTGGCCTACCCGTTCCAGCGCGAGCGGGCGTGCCTGAGCATGTGGATCGACCCGGCCTCGGTCTCGGACTTTGTGGGCTTGACGAAGGGCCTCTTCCCCGACGAGCGCGAGCGCTTCCGGGCGGCCTCGGCTCACACGCTGCCCATCTCGTTCGACGTCGCCTGCCTCCACGCCAACACCCACACCCACTGCGCCTGGCTCGGCGATCAGGAAAAGGTTCGTTTTTTTAAAAAAATATATAATAATATGATCACCAATAAAATAAAATTGAAGAAATGGTACTAACGTGGGTGGTGGGCGGGCAGGCGCTGAGCGTGTTCGGGCAGCAGCTGCTGCCGTGGGCTGATCCGTCGCTCGGCCTCCAGACGACGTACCAGGAGTGCAAGAGCGCGGGGCTGCTCAACACGCTGCCCGGCGAGTCAGTCAGCGACGCCGAGCGCGACTACCGATACCAGTACAAGGCCCTCTTTGACATGTGCCTCCGCCTCCAGCTCACCTCCTCCATCTGCCACCGTACGGCCGCCTCTGTCGCTCCCGCCCCCTCCTCCCCGGCTCATTGTCTGACACATCCCGTGCGTGTGCGTTGTGCGTGTGTTTTTGTGTGCGCGCGTGTGTGCGTGTGTGCTCGACGGAAACAGTGGCGACGCTGACGCGGGAAGACGGGAGCTACCTGTTCGCCAACCCGCGAATCATCCTCGAGTGGGCGTGGGACAAGTACTCGGCCTTTAGCGACGCGCTCAGCGACCACAGCAGCCCCCTCTACCTCTGTACGCACGCCCGTGCTCGCGTCATGCCACGTCACGCCGCGCCACCGCTGACTCCGCTGCGTGTACATGTGTTATGCAACAGCGACGCTGTCGGTGGGCAACAGACGCGAGGCGTCGATGTTTGCCGAGCAGCTGCGGAGGCTGGCCGGGCGCATGTGGAGCCTGCAGCACGTGTTCGAGGCCCTCCTCTCGCGCCACGACAATACGGACAAGGGCCAAAAGAACCTCGACGACAAGTACCGCCACGTCGTCCACACCCTCCAGGTATACCCTCCCCCCAATCCCACGTCACGCCACGTCATGTTCCCATCCCGATCGTCCAATCAGAATCAAATCTTGAGACTCACACGTACACACACGACACTCGGGACGCGCGGCTCCAACTCCAGCATCTGAAGCTGATGATGTGGGTCCGCGAGAAGATCGAGAACTGGCTCTTTGTCGGCGATTCGCAGACGCTCGCCGATCAGTTCCACGAGCGCCGCGCGCGCCGGAAGGAGCTCTGGGCCGAGACCCAGCGGCGCCTCACCGGCCAGGCCTTCCCCGTTCGCGCCCCTTTCCTCTTCTTCTCCACTCCCCCCCCCCGCGTGTGTCGTGCGCCCTCTGATGATGATGATTGTATCGCGCGCGTGTTGTGAGCAGACCAAGATGGAGAGCGACGAGGCCGAGGAGAACGGGAAGGAGGGCGGAGACGAGGCTGATGCGCCCGCCGGCGACACGACGTGCCTCTTCATCGAGCTTCTCCTCGCGACCGTCCGGCGCGGATCGTCCGGTGGAGGCGGAGAAGCCAAGCAGCAGCAGCAAATGCTGCATTATCCGCCGCACCACCTGTCCGACTTCCTGCGCGCGCTCTTTGCCTCGCCCCAGCCGGAGTCCCTCAAGCACGCCATCGTGCGCCTTCCCTCCCCTCCTCCCCCCGCATGCACATGTCCTGTCCGCACACACGCACACGCGCTCACATTTTCTTCACACACGCGCACGCGCACACACGCAGGTGTACTACTGCTTGCGGGACCTGGTCGGGTGGGGCAAGATCAAGGCCGGCCTGCTGGAGGACTACGTGCGGCGGTTCCACGTCGCGCTGCCCTACGTGCGCCTCGTGGAGGGCCTCTGGGGGCTCGACCGCGGCCGCCGCGAGGACATCCCGACCGCCTGGAAGAACCTCACCGAAGTCTCTGGCGACGCCGCTGCTCTCCTCGACGTGCGTTCCTTCCCGTTCCTTCCCCCCCCCAAGTGTGCGCGCGTGTGTGTGTCCTCAATCGCCGCACGACATGACACGCGCGTGTGTGCGGCATGTGCGCGCAGGAGTGGAAGGGGCGGGTGCTGCGACTGCTCTACGACTTGGGAGCGCGCGCGCAGGCGCTCCACTTCCTGCGGTGGCGGCAGCCGCCAGCGGAGACGCCGATCGACGCGATCCTCCACCTGCAGATCCTGCTCGAGAGCGACCTCCTGCCGCAGGCCTTTAACTACCAGCGCCTCCACTTTGGCGCCTCTTCTTCTTCTTCCTCCTCGTCGGGCCTGGCCGGCCCCGAGGCGTCGGCCGTGCGACGCACCCTCCTCGACCACATCTTCCACTTCTTCCTCGCCAGTACGCCCATCCGCGCGTGCTTTGCATTCTTGGCATTCTTCTCGTTCATGCCTGACACGCGCGTGTGTGTGTGGTTGATGATGGTGATGACGATGAAGCGGGCCGGATGAACGAGCTGTTCAAGTTCCATCTGGACGCCGCCGAAGAGGAAGCGCTCGTCCACTTCCTCACAGCCAAGGCCAAGGGCCCCGGCCTCGAGCAGCTCATCCACTTTTTCCTCCAGCGCGGTCGCTACGTCGAGGTACGGCCGCCTCTCTTCTTCTTCCCTCTCCTCGTCCTCGTCCTCATCTCCGGCGGGAGATTGGCTGACGCCGTTCGGGGGACGACAGGCGATGCGGGCGTACAGGGAGCTGAGCTCGTCGGCGGTGCCGCTGCTTCCGCCGGAGCGGGCGCAGTTCCTCGAGTGCCTCGTCCAGAACTACCGGCTGGCCCTCCCCTCGGTTGCCCTCCAGCCGCCGCCGTCCCTCGCGTGGCCCTCTTCGTCCTCCTCTTCCTCGGCCTCCACCACCAGCGGCGCGGCGGGCATGGGCCGCAGGGCGTCGTCGTCTTCGCTCTCGTTCTCTCTCATGTCGGTCTTCCCGTCGACGTCATCGTCGTCGTCGACATCGACAGGCGTCGACGCGGCGACAGAGCCCGCGACGGAGCAACAGGCGGAGGACCAGATGGTGCGGGGAGGCCAGAAGGTGGGCGAGGACGAGGAGGAGCGCATTTCGTTCCCGGCATCTCCGTTCGGGGCGCCGCCCTCGCTTCACACGCCCAAGCGCGGCTGGCGGAGCCGCGACTCCAACGCCGCTGACGGGGTCCTCGCGTCGCCCACGCGCGGCTTCCTCTCTCCCTTCCGGTCGCCCTTGTCTTCCTCTGCTTCTTCGTCATCAGCATCATCGCAGTCGCCCCTCGTGCCGGCTGCCTCCCCTGTGGCCACGACCGCCGTCAGGTAATCCACCGGCCGCCTAGAGAACCCACAGTGATGATGATGGCAGTGATGATGATGGCATTGATGATGACGTTGGTAATGATGGTGGACAGCCCACGTCGGCCAACCCGCGTATTCGGGGGCGCGTTGGTGGCCTCGCCCGTGCGTTCGTCGCCCCGCGAGTCGGTGGTCAACCAGCTCGGGTCGCCGCTCCTCCGCAACACCAGCAGCGGCAGCAGCAACGGCGGTGCGTTTTCTTCCCCCCTACAGTTCTCTGAGACTTTGATGCTGAGCCCAACTCTTGGCGTTGTGTGGTGCAGTCGGCACGCCAGCGGTTGCGGAAGCCGAGGAGGAGATGACTACAGCCACCACGCCGGCGGCGTCTACGACAACGACGACCAAGCGGCGCCTGGCCAAGCGCACGAAGCGCGGCCTCCAGCAGACGCCCGCCCCGGCGGCTGCTCCTGCGGTCTCGTCGTCATCGCGGGGGCCACGCACCCGTTCCCGCGTCGCCAACGACTAGATGCCACGACCAAACGTCACCCCCATCCGGAGCCCTCCCTGGTCTGGCCAGACACAGCCCATTCCCTTGCCCTCCCACTCGTGTTGCGGCCATTCATGCACCAACAAGCAGCACTAGCGATGGCTCGTAGTTTTTTTCCCTTCATTTTTCGAAATAGCACAAGGAGAAGCGTTGGACACACCAGGCGTGGGCCAAAGCTTCTTCTCACGATGATGGCCTTCTTGTTTTTTGTTTGTGTTTTTTTTGTGCAACAGCGGGTTAGGCTTTGGTGGCTGGTCCGTCGCCGACAAAAGAAGTGGGTAAAGGAAGAGGGAAGGGAGTGGCTCACCGCTTGATGGCGTGGAAGCGGCGCGAGTAGAGGGGGAGGAGGCGCCCCGAGATCTGCCGCATGAAGAGGCCCAGCAGGTAGAGGCCCACCACCACGGCCACTCCGTTGAGCCCGCTCGGCATCCAGTCTCCGATCACCTTCAGCACCTGCAACTCCCCCCCCAAAATCCGTCAGAGCTCCCCGGCCGGGAGGGACAAGCACGAATGGGAGGCGATTTGGGGGGGAGGGGACCAACCAGCACAGCGAGGGACAGGGGCATGACCCCTAGGTCGCCTGTCGCAATGTTCTGCGTGCGATCCGTGAGGAACTGTTCCCTCCCCCACGCCCGTCCCGCAAAGCCATACACGCGTGCGTGTGCGTGCGTTTAGTCCGCGTGGATAGTGCTTCATTGGGAGCGGGTGTGTGAGGGCAGAGGGGGGGGGCAATGTACGCTCTTCTGGTCAACGTCAAGGAGGCGCTTGCTGATCTTGTAGGCCAGCTGCACGGGTCGGGTCAGGATTGTGTGGAAGCGAAATCGAGGCCCACGATTGGTGGGTGCTAAGAGGAGAGAAAAGAGAAAGGGAAGGGGGCGGGGGCAAGGAGTGCCTCGGTGTAGATGTGGGGGCTGAGGTCGGTAAAGTTGATGATGGACGTGTGCTTGAGCCAATCCACGGTGAGCTCCGAGAGGTAGATGATGAGGAGCGAGAACAGCAGCGGCCGCAGCCACTCGCTGGCCGTGAGCCAGTCCTCGTCCCAGAAGGAGTTGATGTGGTGCTTGGCGATGTTGTAGAAGAAGAGCAGCACCAGCGACACCAGCAGCTGGAACCGCTCCACGATGTCTGTCCGCGTGTGTGCGTGTGTGCGCGTGTGCGGTGCGTGTGTGCGGTGCGTGAGTGACCCACGCATTCGTGCCCCTGGCGTTTTGGGGAGAAGGCGAGAGTGACTGGTACCATTGTAGCAGATGGCCCATAGCTTGTCCTGGGAGATCTCCTTGAGGACGGCCGACTTCATCTCGGCGAACTGGATGAGGATGAGGAGGGTGAGGAGGGCCGTGCTCTTGCCCTCCATCGCCACGTCCAGCACCGCCACGTAGCCCAGAAGGAACGCCGAGTGCACGTCTGCGCGCCGCAGCCTCGTCAGAAGACTCAACGTCGTCCCCCGATCTCAACAGCAGCAGCAGCAAAGATGGGGGAGGCACGGACTGACGTAGACGACGGAGAGGATGAAGTGCCACCAGTAGCCGCGCTTCACCTTGTTGGCGGGCTGGTTGACGGCCCAGAAGAGGCTTCCCAGGATGTTCTGGCCGTAGCTGCACATCAGCCGGTCCATCACCTGCCGCCCGCGGCTGACGTCAGCAGCTTCGTTGAGGGGGAGGGAGGATGACGTGGACCAATCAGCTCGACGAGGCGGCGCCACGTACGACGAGGAGCGTGACGAGGTACTTGATCTTGAGGAGCGACTCCTTGGCCATGAAGGACGAGAGGCTCGGGATATCGAGCAGGCGTAGGAAGAGGTAGCCCAGGACGAGCAGGATGACCTTGAGGATGTCCACCTTTTGGATGGAGTGCAGCTTGCGACGGTGGAGAAGGAGGTGGTACAGCGCGATCCCCGCGCGTAGTGGCAACGCCGTGAAGACGAAGAGGAACGAGTCCAAGCAGATGAAGATGCCATAGCTGATCAACTGCTCCAGCGTGTAGGGCACCTTTGACGCGTACACACCGAACCGACCCATGGGCACGTATGTGAGCAAGACTCGCCCCCAGGCCAGTAGCCACTACTTGGTCGTTTTTAATCTTTCGACTTTGGCACAAGATGGGCAGCACGTACGATAAGAAAGTCGGTGGCGTGAGCAGGGTTGGCCACCTTGGGCGGCAGCCTGCGACGTGACCCACAAGATGAGCCGTGGCAAGTTGTGTAGTGGGAAGGAACAAGGCGCCGTACAGGGGTTTGTAGTCTTGCTCTTCGGCGAGGTAGCGGTAGCCTTCCACTTCAGGGTCGCGTCGATCTGCGATCTCTGCTGCTCTCTCCCAAGCTGAGGTCACCACAGTGCCCGCGCTCTCACGACCGCCCCACACTGAGCTGAGGTCGAACTCGACCCTGCCAGTTGTGCCATCTCGTACCATCACGTCCTCCTCTGTGGCCGCTCGTTGTGGTTTCCGTGTGCGCACATGCGAGTCACTGTGTATGAGTCGGGAGGAGGAGGATGAAGAAGAAGAAGAAGAAGAAGTGGATGGCAGTTTGCTTCGCGGGGCGAGCTCAGGCGAGTTGAGGTCGCTGTAGTCCCTCTTGCGCACGCGCGTCAGGCCGCCCGAGCCAGTGCCCAGCAAGAGCGACATCTTTCGTTTTTGTTTGTTTTTTGTTTTCTTTCCTTTTGCCTTTTTACTTTTGTTTTTTAAAATGAAACATGTTTTATAATTCGTTTCCCAACACGATCGAAAGATGGGCGCATTGTTCTCCACATCAAAGAAGGCACCACGGGTGTCCTCTCATGACAAGGCTGTGCTCGACCTCAAGGTCCAACGCGACAAGCTGACGCAGTACCAGAAGAAGGTGCACCCTCTCGTGCATTTTGGCGGTTTGCAATCGTAGTTTGTGGGAACACCATGCTCAACTGCGCCCGCCACCACGCCACCACCACGCGCAGATGCGGGCCGTGGTGGAGAAGGAGACACAGATCGCACGCGAGCTCCTCCGCAAGGGGCAACGCGAAAAGGTGCCCCCTTCTCCCTTCTCCTGCTGCTCCTCCGCAGGTGGCACCTGCCTGGCACCTGTTGTGGGAAGGTCATGCATGACCTCCTCGCTTGTCGTATCGTGTCTCGTGCCGTGTGGTGTTCGGGCAGGCCCTGCTGGCGTTGAAGAAGAAGCGGTTCCAGGAGCAACTGCTCGTCAAGTCCGAGGGCCAGCTCGCTAACCTCCAGGAAATGGTGAGGGTGCCCTTCAACTTCAACAACAGAACGGTCGGCGCTGACGTGTGTGCGTGTGGAATGTGGAATGTGGGACATGGGGTGGTGGTGATGACGGGTGAGGAGAAAAGATCGACTCGGTGGAGTTTGCTCAGATGGAGAAGCGCGTGTTCGACGGCCTCAAGGCCGGCAACGAGGTCCTCAAGGAGATCCACGCCGAGATGTCCCTCGACGCCGTCGAAGAGCTCATGGACGACACGAAGGAGGCCATCGCCTACCAGCAGGTCCGCGCCTTTCTCTCTCTCTCTCTCTCCTTTTCTCTCTCCCTCCCTCTCTATGCTTTAGGGCCCTTGCGCGGTGCGTCTTCTGCGGACGAGGAGACCAACACGAGGCCTCCGCACTTCTTTGGGGGGGGGGAGCAGGAGATCGCGGATGCGCTGGCCGGCAAGCTGACCGAGGAGGACGAGGAGGCCATCGAGGCCGAGCTCGACCAGCTCGTTCGACAGGTTCGTCATCACGATGGTCCCTGGAAGGAGCTCTCTCTTTTGTGCGCATGGATGGTGTGCTTGACTTGCGCGCGCGTGCGCGATGATGCCCCAAACAAACGCCAGGCCGAGGAGGAGGAGGAGGCAGAAGGGGAAAGCGTGCCGTCGATGCCCAACGTGCCCACCGAGGAGCCCACGGACTCACCGGTCAAGGTCCCCACGCAGCAAGCAGGCACGCGTGCCCCTCTCTACTCCACTCGTTTCCCACTCCCCCCATTCCCCCCACCACCATCACAAACACACACACACACCACCCAAGAAGGCTCATCAACTTCTTTTCTTCTTCTTTTCTTCTTCTTCTTCTTCTTCCTCTTCTTTTATATCCTTTGGGGGGGGGGGCAATAGCAGAGGCCAAACGACGCAAAGAGGCGCCGCTCGCCGCCGAGTAGTCGTACTCGTGGTGCAATCCACACACACATACACGAGCGGCGACAAGAAGCCCCCTTCATACTTTCGTGAGGGTTGATGTAGATAAACTCGAGTTTTTTCTTCTCCTTCTCCTTCCTCTTGGTCTCGTGGTTGTGGGAGTAGAATCGCGGGTGCATTGTGTTGGCGCAGCAATACTTCCACAGCAGGCGGGCGACGAGACCCTCAAGCTGGCCGCCGCGTGCCTCACGGCCTGCTCGCTGCCGAGTCGCGCATATCACATCAACTCTCGGACGCCTCTGGCCAGCTCGACGCCACGCCCGCGGCGCGGAGAGCTGCCGTGGAACCAATTCTTGGCGGAGAACATCGTCGAGACGCGCCGCTTGTTGTGCCCTTGGTGATAGGCCGGAAAATCAGTACAAAGTCAAGTCCACGCCCTTCTTCTAGCGGAGGAAAACGGGCGGGCGCGACGAACAGCCAGCCATCGTTGAAGAGGAAGGCGATGGATCGGTAGGGCGGTGCAACGATGTCGTTTTGTTTGTTCACCACTCGCAACGCAAGTAGGGCGGAGCTTCGGCCCGCGGCACGTACGATGTAGGCCGCGAGTAGGGGTCGGTCATCAGCCTGGCGCAAGCAAACTTGAGCAGCAACTCTACAACAGTCGTGGCGTGCGCCTTCTGGGCCTGCCGAGCCCTCAGGCGACAACATCGCATGTCCTCTTCATCGCCGTCGAAGGAGGCAACAGAAGCCACCAAGGTCTTGAGGGGGATAACAAGTGAGGTACAAAAAAGGAAAGTCAACATCCACAATCAAGCAATTTTGGAGTGGAGATCCAAATGCCACCCAAGAACACTAACGATAGAAAGATTTTGGTAGTGGTAAGGCAGGCTGATCATGATGTGCAGCTCACACAAAATCAGGCATTTTAATTGTTCAACTGGTGCACAGTAACAAAAAAACCACTTGATTGTACATGACAGTTGTGGAGGTTGCCCTATTGGGTAGGTGTCTGCACCCCTCTGGTCCATCAGGGCATGAGTGAGTGAGTGTGCTGGCACAAGGCCACCCAACTACAGGCACAAGAGGCCGCTACTGTAGCCAATGTAGGTGCTCCATGCCATGTTCTGGTGCTAACAAGGAATGCACGCAAAAACCTTTAGCCCAATTGGGCAGGCTTTCTTGTCAACTCAACTGGGCTTGCCGGCCTGAGCGGTCGGAGCAGGCCGAGCCGGCATATACGGGCTTTCCCAAGCAAAAGATACAAGTTCCAGGTCTAATTAGGCGCGGTAACGGCGTTAGTGTGTTTGTTGCGATTGGGGCTTTGCCCGGCGTTCTCGAAGAGCCCTAGCCACGTAAACACGCGATCGCGTCAGGTCCAAGACTTGTTTACGCTCTCGCGCGTAGTGAAGGAGTGACGATTGCGAACGCGACCTTGCACGACACAAAAAAACTCAGCCCGACATAACGTAAGCCACGTGCCAAGCGCAAACACCAGCGGACCTCTCACTGATACACCACCAACACAACAAGCCACCATGTCCACGAAGCAAGTGTCCTTGCCCATGCTCAACCTGGCCACGGCCACCAGAGAAGACGTCCTGGCGTACTTTCGTAATGGTATCTGCCCACCCGCTGCCAGCCACAACTACCACCATTTTGCTCACTGAAGTGCTCACGCATGTTGTGTCTGATGGTCCGCCACCAGGTTGGGAGCTGACGGAGACACTGTTTTCGAGCCTCAAAGAAGACCAGAGCTTCTACAGCGTGCCGGACAAGCTCCGCCACCCGCTCATTTTCTACATCACACACCCCGCCGTCTTCTACATCAACAAGCTGCGAGAGGTTCGCGGTCCCCGGCCACCACTTCATCTTATCTTTACGGGCCGCGGGCTTATTTTTCCAATTTATTCATTTAATTAAAAATTAAATCAAATTTTATTCGGCCGCAGGCGAAGCTGCTGAGCGAGGAGGAGCGCGTGAACCGCCACTTCGAGCACATCTTTGCCGTGGGCGTGGACGAGATGTCGTGGGACGACTATGGCCGCGACCCGACCGAGTGGCCCACCATGCCCGAGGTGCGCGCATACCGCCAGCAGGTCAAGGCCGTGCTGGAGCGCGTCATCGTGACCGCGCCCTTCACGAGCCCGATCACGTGGGACCAGCCCTACTGGGCGATCCCCATGGGCATGGAGCACGAGCGCATCCACATCGAGACCTCGTCCGTCCTCCTCCGCCAGATGCCGCTCTCTGCCCTTGTCCACCCGCCCACGTACGCCACCGCGCCGCACACGCACACCACGACACACGCACACACGCGCGCGTGTGTGTGCCATGACTTATGCGAGGATGCGATGCTTGCGCACAGGTGGCCCGAGTACGCGCCGCTGGGCAACGACCAAGTGGTCGAGAACGAGCTGATCGAGGTGCCCGACGGCGTGGTGGAGCTGGGCAAGCCGGCGGACTTCCCCTCCTACGGGTGGGACAACGAGTACGGCCGGCGCAGCGTGACGGTGCCCGCCTTCCGGGCCTCCAAGTACCTCATCACCAACAGGTGCGTCCTCTCATCTCCGGCGCGAGGATGCTGGCCGGCACGCGGTTCTCATACGCATAGGCCACCCCCCAGGGAGTTCCTGGCCTTTGTCGAGGCCGGCGGCTACGAGACAGAGAAGTACTGGACTGACGAGGGCTGGCGGTGGCGCACCTTCCGCCAAGCCCGGTGTCCCACCTTCTGGGTGGCCCAGCCCGACGGCTCCTACCGGTGCCGTGCTCCTCCTCGCCCCCGAAATGGCACCCGTGCTGTGCTGACGTCAGCATGACGTGGTGTGCAGATATCGGGCGATCTTCTCCGAGATCGAGATGCCCTGGAACTGGCCCGTCGATGTCAACCACCTCGAGGCCAAGGCCTATTGCAACTGGAAGGGCCAGGGCTACCGGGTCATCACCGAAGCCGAGTGGCACCGTCTGCGCGGCGAGGCCCCCAAGGGCGGGCTGGACCAGCCCGAGGCCGACCCCATCATGCGCAAGGAGCCCACCGGTACAGCTGCACGGCCACAGCCACCGTCTCCCGCCGGTGATGGTGCTCACGCCCAAGTGTGTCTGTGCGCGCGCAGGGAACTTCAACCTGCGGTACTCCTCGTCGACGCCCGTCAACATGTTCGAGCCGACGCCGCTGGGCTTCCACGACGTCCTGGGCAACACGTGGGAGTGGACCGAGGACGAGGCCGACGCGCTGCCGGGCTTCAAGGTCCACCCGTACTACCTCGACTTTAGCACGCCGTGCTTTGACGGCCGCCACAACCTCATCATGGGCGGCTCCTGGGTCTCCACCGGCGACGAGGTCCTCCCCTCCCCTCCCTCCCCCGCTTCTTCCGGCCTCATGCCCTAGAGCGGGACCTCACCTCTGCTTGCTTGTGGCGCGACTGCTGCGCAGGCCTCGGTCTTTGCGCGATACTGGTTCCGGCGCCACTTCTTCCAGCACCTGAGCTTCCGCCTCGTCCAGCCCATCCGCCCGCTCTCCTTGTACACGCCTGCCGCCTCCTTCGGCGAGCCCCCGGCCGGCCGTGTGCGTGTGCGTGTGCGTGTGCAGAGGCTGACCTCGCCCCTCCGGGGACGTGCGCGCAGAAACTTGTACCCGGTCGGCGACAACCCGCACAAGGTGGTCGAGAACCGGTGGATCGACGAGACCAACGTCTACGAGCAGAAGAAGCTGATCGAGGAGTACCTCCAGCTCCACTTCGGCACCGACGCCGAGGTGCTCCCGTACCCGTTCACCGGCCTGGGCGACCTGGCCCTCAACTTCCCGCGCCGATGCGCCGTCGAGCTGAGCGAGGCCTACCGCAAGCACGCCTCGACCAGTGCCGCCTCGTCGGCCGCGCCGGCCGCCCTCGAGCTGGGCTGCGCCGTCGGACGCGCCTCCTTCGAGCTCGCCCGCGTCTTCCACTCTGGTACGTCCCCCGCGGCCCCGCCAGCCAGGCTGTCCCTTCGGTCGTGGCACTCAAGTCCGGACGCGTGCGCGTTCGTGTGTGCAGTGGTCGGCCTGGACTACAGCCGGGCCTTCGTGAACGCGGCCATCGCCCTCCAGGAGACCGGCGTACGTCGTCTCCCCCCCCCTCCCTTGCGCGTGCCGGCGCTCGAGGGACTGACGGGTGGCGCGCGCACGTACAGGCCGTGGGCTACAAGTACGCCACGGAGGGCCGGCTGCTGGCCAGCGCCACGGCCCAGGTGGCGCCCGAGATCGACCGCTCGCGGGTCAAGTTCCAGCACGGGGACGCCTGCCAGCTGCCCAAGACGTTTGGCGTCTTCGACGCGGTGCTCCTGGCCAACCTGCTCGACCGCCTGCCCGACCCCAGGAAGTGCCTCGACGTGCTGCCGCATCTGGTCCGACCCGGGGGCGTGATGCTCATCACGTCGCCCTACACGTGGCTCGAGCAGTTCACGCACCCGTCCAAGTGGATGGGCGGCTTCCACCACGGCGGTGCGTCTCTTCTCTCCTCTTCTCTCCTCTTTTCGAGTGCTGTGGCTCACCACATGATGATGGCGTGACCCACAACAGACAAGGAAGTGCGCACATTCGACGTGCTGCGGGAGATCCTCGAGGCGGACTTCGAGCTGGTTGAACACAAGGACATGCCGCTCCTCATTCGCGAGCATGTGCGCAAGTTCCAGCTGTGTGTCGCCCACGCCACCCTGTGGCGTAGGCGTGGCGCTTGAAGGAAAAGGAAAAAAAACCAATAAAATAAACCAATTTAAAAATCGAACCGAAAAACCAAACATTTTGCTGAAGGGCGCGACCAGGACACACGGCGGCATGCACAACCAGGAGGACGAAGGCTGCTCGCTTCACTTTCCTGCACCGCCCTCCCAGGCAGGCGACGATGGGGGACACCTGCCCTTTTTCTTCCTGCCCTCCCCTACTGCGCCACCGCCGTCTTCCTACAACTCGAGCGACCAAGGCCATGGCCGAAGTAGCCGCTTGGTGGAAGAGCTGCGGCAGGTTGTCCACGAGGGCTACCGCCACGAAGAGGAGCCGTCCTCGCCAGCTCCAGTACAAGATCTTCCAAGAGCTGCTACTTCGATTTCGCCGTTCTGCACGTGCTGACGTGGCGTGTTCATGTCTGGACAGGAGCGCCTCGACTACTTTGGCTTCCCGGCCACCACAGCCGCCATCCGCTTTGATGCTGACCAGCAGCGCGTGTGGTACCCGCACGAGAACCACATCCCAGTCAACCTGCACCTCCTAACCAACACCCTCCTTAACACCATCGTACGTTCCCCCTCCTACAACCTTCTCTACTTGAGAAGTTGCCCTCATGAATTTTGTAGGGCCAAGTCGAGGAGGAGACGGGCCGCACGGGCGCGCGCGAGAGCTTCAGTGAGTTTTGTGGGATGTACCTCTACGTCGTGCAAGCCAAGCACGACGCCCTCACCCGCGAGCTGCAGCTCTACCAGACCCTCTTCAACCCCGCCCTGCGTCGGGTGGGCCCTCTTCTTCTTCTCGACCTCGCCCTCTTCATCTTGTTGTTCGCTTTACTGTGCTGACGTCAGCTGGGCACGGGCATCAGAGCGCGACTCGGGCGGAGCTCGGCCGTTCTTCTTCTTCTGGTGATGGTGACGGCAACGATGAAGAGGTGGAGGCTCGACGTGAGCGCATGATCAACAGCTTCATCCACAACTTTGTGCGGACCATGCGCCAGGCCAACTTCAACCCGCTGACGCAGGACCAGATCCGGTTTGCTGCCAACCCCGAGCAGGTACGTCTCGTTCGCCCAGACAATGATGATGACAGAGAAGAAGACGTTGAAGTCTCAATGAGGCGTATGATGACGGTCGCTGCTTCTGCGCCAGATCTTGTTCGGGGTGCCGATGCGGATCGACTGGGACAAGCTGGACTCGCGCCTGCTGGAGGGCTACTTCCGGGAGCTCGACGAGCCCAACGTCCCGCCCGCTCCACCGTTTGCCCGCCACGTGCGCCCCCCCCCCTTCTGAGTCGAGCTCTCATCGCCCCAGACTCCATCCCATGTGGGAGCTCACCTCCGCGATTGGGGGGGGGGGGCAACGACACAGTGCCTGGTGTTCTGGCGCGGGGTCGGCGTGCAGAGGCAGACGGGCCGGTTCCTGTTGGCCAAGCTCGACATTCTCATCCAGCGCGGTCTCAACCTCGCCAAAGTCGTTCTCGGGCCGCTGCTCCCGGCACCCAAGGTACGCTTGCCCCTTCCTTCCCCCGACGAAGCGAGAGAGACCGCTGCTGAGACGTGGCGCGGCCGGATAGGTGCGTACCAGCGACGGCCTGGCGGCAATGGCCGAGGACACCGACTACCGCGGTGAGCTGCACGCGGCCAGCACGAGCATCCACATGCCGCGCTTCATCGACCGCAAGACGCTCCTCACCCGTGCGGCGTCCCTGTTCGAGGAGGTCACCGTGGAGGAGCCCACCTACAAGGAGGTCGTCCTCCTCTTCCGCAAGACGTCGCATGAGCAGAGGCATCGCCAGCATCAGCAGCTACAGCAACAACAGCAACACCGAGATCTTCTCGACAACGACCATGACCACAACAACAATAGCGACAACGCCATCTTCATCCAGCGGTTCTACAACATCCCGATGAAGAACCTGCAAGTGGTGTTCCCCATGCAGCAGGCCGGCTGGAACTGGGCCGACCTGGTGTCGTTCCTCATGCTCCTCTCCTTCTCGGTGACCCTCGCCTTCAAGGCCTTCTTCACCGTCGCCCACTCCACGTACACGCCCCCCCCCCGCCCTCAACGTCCCTCTTTGCGTGGTTGTTGGGGGGGAAGAGAGGGCAAGGAGGCTGGTTGCTGACGCGGGAGCATTAAAGATATGTGGACGAGGCGGTGCTGGGCGTCCTCGTGCTGCTCTTCCCTCTCCTCCTGCGCTGGGTCAACCGCAAGATTGGCGCACAGCGTTCGCATATGCAGGTGCGCTCATCGTCATCATCAATGCCAGCTCTCCAGGAGGCATGGTGGAGATGAACATGACGATGGCGATGATGATGATGAGCTCACATGTTTGGGTTGTCGGTGTGGCGGTGCTCAGGCCAAGAACATGGCGGCCCGTTCGCTCAAGAACAACTCGCTCAACTGCAACAAGAGCGTCCTGTCGTACATCCACGAGGCCGCCATCGAGCAGGAGATCAAGGAGGCCCTCCTGGCCTACTTCATGATCTGGCAGTGGGGCAGCGGCATCCGCAAGGACGAGCTCGACGCCGCCATCGAATACTTCATCAAGTCACGCTTCGGGGTGGAGGTCGACTTTGAGGTCGACGACGCCCTGCACAAGCTGCTCACCTCGTCGGTGGTCTACACACGACGCGTCCCGGGACGTGGCGAGCTCTACATGGCCGTCCCGCCCCACGAAGCTCTCGGCCTCGTTCAGGACGAGCTGCTCCTGTCCGCCAAGCGGCACTTTGCTTGACTGTGTAAAACACGCCGGCAAGACCAGATGCGATGTTCCAGAGATTCATTTTGATAGAAGATCCTGGCACTCAAAGCTAAAATGCGAAGAACAGGACCCTTCTCTATTTATCATGTCATGGTATTCCATGGAGGGCCGGGAGCTGCCACGCTGAACTACCGCTCAGTTCAACTGTTGTGAAGGGAAAAAAGAAAACAACAAACGGCTTTGCGACAAGGCGAGGAAAAGGGAAGGAATAGGTAACTTTCGTGCCGCGATGCAGGAGGGCGAGATCGAGCAAGGGACAGTTCCTGCGGCTGAGGTAGAAGCCGCTCCACTGTACGATATGTGCCTACTGAGCATCAAATGGACACTTTCATCTGATGCGCTCATCCTTTGACATCTATCTTGCCTCAATGCAGGGACACGGAGGGAGAACTAGACGAACAGCCGCCAGAAGAGGGAGCACCCACTGGGGATGGTGAGTATGACCTGTACGAAGATGAAGATGACGTACGTCTGTTTCCCGCGCGCTCCCAATCCAATTTTTGATCGGCCTCTGCGGGCATCTAACGTGGGCATTTGTATCCCGGCCTTTTGCCTCAGGAGCTGCCAGACATCGTGCTCGACACGGCCAAGGTGGAGAGCGGGGCCCCGGCGTCGTCCCCCTACGGCGGCCGCGGCGGTGCTGGCCGCGGGCCGATGGGCGCCGGCGTCGGACGGGTCAACCTGACCTGGAACAAGGCCGGGCCTGGCGGCGGGCCGTCATCGCGGGGCGGCGAGGGCGGGCCGTCGTCACGTGGCGGCGGCGGCGAGGGCGGCCGCGGCTTCGCGCCGGGCCAGCGCAACCCGCTTGAGATCGACATCGACTCGCTCGAGGAGAAGCCCTGGCGCAAGCCCGGCGCCGACCTGTCGGACTACTTCAACTACGGCTTCAACGAGGAGAGCTGGCGGGCCTACTGCGCCAAGCAGGGCCACATGCGCCAGGAGATGTCCATGCAGGGCAAGATCCGCGTGTGGGAGGGCCAGCACAAGCCCGGCACCGAGCGGCCCGCTGACGCCCTCCCGCCGGAGCTCCTGGCCCTCGGGCCCGGCGGCCTTCCGGGCGTGGGCCTCCAGCCGCCGCCCGTGGTCATCCTCCCTGCCGACGCCAACCCGCGCGGCCGTCCGCCGCCCGGCGGTGGCGGCGGCCGTCGACCGCCCATGCGGCACCGCGGCAGTAGCGGCGGCGACGACTCGGTGGTGCAGGTCCTGTCCGGCGACGGCGATGGAGATGGCGACGGCGGCAACTTCCCGTTTGGCGGCGGCGAGGCCATCCCGACGACCGGCGGCGGGCCGGACGGCGGCATGATGCCGCCGTCAGGCATGTTCGGCCCGCCCATGATGGGCGGCCCTCCGCGCGGCCCGGGCTTCTTCCCGCCCAACAAGGTACGCGTCGACACCATCGTCAAAACGACTGTGTGGGGCTCGTATGATTGGCGTGCTGACGTCAGCATGACACAGGGGCCGGGAGGCTACAGAGGCGGACCGCCCTTTGGACCGGGCGGCCGATACCCGCCGGGCGGGCCGATGATGGGCGGACCGCCCATGGGGCCGTCTGGTGGGTCGCGCTACCCGGGCTCGTCGCGGGACTCGTACCCGCGCGACAAGCGCGACGACCGCTACGGCGGCTACGAGAGGCGGAGCAGCGGCGGCGGCGACGGCGGCTCGGAGGCCGACGGCGGCAGCGACGATCGCCGAGGCGACCATTCCCCGCGGGTGCGCGTGTGCTGTTTGTGCCTCGTGTGTGTGTGCGTGCGTGTGCTGACGACAGTGGACGTTGGGGGGGGGGGAGCAGGAGCGCGATCGGCGAGAGCGGGAACGCGAAGGCGAGCGCGACCGTGATCGCGAGAGGGACCGCGAGAGGGACCGCGAGCGAGGCGATCGCGACCGCGAGAGGGACCGGGACAGGACCGAGCGGGGCGATCGCGAGAGGGACCGTGACAGGACCGAGCGGACGAGCTCCTCTTCTTCGTCATCTTCCTCATCGTCGTCATCGACGTCCTCGCGCAGCCGGGAGTCGGAGCGCGCGGGCTCCGAGAGGGACAAGAGCCACAGCCGCAGCTACGATGGAGGCGAGCTCAGCAGCAGCAGACACAGCAGCGGCTCGTCGTCCTCCCACAAGTCAGCGGAGCGGGAGCGGGACAGGGAGCGAGGGCGAGGAGGGCGGGACGAGAGCGGTGGGGACGACGCGCACACGCACGGCTCTCACAAGCGAGCGCGTCCAGAGAGCAGCAGCAAGAGCGACCTGGACGACGAGGAAGCCCGCAAGAGAAGGAGGTGATGGTGTGTGGACCAAGAGCGGATGCAGGAGAGCGTTGTCACTCTTTCAATAGAATAAACGCGCACACAGGCTCCCGCGCTATCTCAGCAATCGTGTTGTCTTTCCTCAATCGCTGTTGTGTGAGATGGGCCGCGTGGACGGCAGGATGGACGGGGTCATTCCTGAACGTTGCGAGGATGAGTACATATGCGCGTCTCGCAGCAAACAGGGGTGAAGCAAGAGGCGTGCCTTCATAGATTTTTTCTTTGATTTTGAGCTGCTGTTGAGTCGATGCAAGCTCATCCGTGACGTTACGCAGCTCCCTACGGAGCCTCGCCAGATCCATCGCTTGCTGTTGCGTCTTGTAGAAAAGGCCCAGCACCACTGCCACTAAGACAGCGATTGCCACAGCGTAGACGACGAGCATCCCTGACCTGATGTGATCTTTTGTGTTTTTTCTTTGTGGTTTTTACATTGCAAGATGATTGATGGCTTGTAGATTGTTCAAATTTGTTGTGCAATTGCGTGACATTTCACTCTTGTGTGCGCCCTCCCCTCGTGGGCCACGGGTAAGCAGTTGTCTCTGGCTCGGCGCCTACTCGGCCGCCCGCCAGACCTCGTCGTTAACGGCGTAGATGTGGGCCTCTCGCTCGAGCCACGCGACGGCATCACGAACGTCGTAGTCGGAGAACATCGACAGCGACTCGACCACCTCGCCCAACGAGCAGCCCGACCCCCGGTTGCGCCTGTCCGTCGCCCTGATCACATCCAGCACCTGCGACCATCACCACCAACATCAGCACCGGCCTTTTCCGGTTGAAACCACTCACAAAGAACGAAGTTCCGTCGTGCGTACTGCTCTCTGGACGTCGGTGAACTGGCCGGCGATGCGGCCAGCCGGTGCTGCGCCGCCGGGACGGCCGCTCTGGCTATAGCCCGGTGTGCGGGCGCTGGCGGTGGCCGGCGCTGTCGACGACTGCGAGGGCTGCTCGTTGATCGAGAGGTGGACGTTGATGACGTCGAGCAGGTGGTAGGTCACCTCGTCAAAGTTCACGACCGGGATGACGCGGAAGGCAAGCACGTTCCTGGCGTCCATGAACGAGCGCAGGTTGCCAATGACGCGCACGTACGCTCCGACGCTGAATCACGCATTGACCACAGTGAGCGCTTTGGAGAGAAAATCATGGAGAGCGGGACGGGAGAGGGTAAAAGAAGGGATTAGACGTACGTCCACCGCCGCTGCACCTCGGCTTCACCCTCACCTACGTCGAGCCACATGCGCACACCAATTCGGCCAGTGCCGTCGTCCACCTGAAGCTCCACGTTCGTAGATTGAACCTGCAGGTCGACGACCTGGCCTACAAGGGTAATCTGGCGAAGGCAGAAAGTGCAAGAATTTAAGCCACATGCGAGATGGGTAGAAAAAAATAGATGAAGCCGTTCGTACCTGGTTGAGCGCACGATTGTCCACTTTGTAAATGTCATCAGGATGAGCCTGAGTCGCCATAAGAAGCTGCCGAATGGTAACAGGCGTGAGGGTCTGCACGACAGCACCCCCCGACTGCTTTGAAGGCGAGCGCCCAGGCGAAGAGCCGCCGTCCTGTGTGCCCTGAAATCCATCACCACCACCGAGGTCGCTGGGGTCCGGATCACCACCGTATTGTGGCGCTTGCACAGTAGCTGAGGCTCCACCGAATTTGCCTATGTCCAGGTAATGAGCTGCAGGAATCACTCACACAAGAAATGGCAAGAAGAAATTACCGGAACGAGACATGTTAATTGTGCACGGTTCTTGTGTGGCGGTTGTTCTCTTGACGCTGATGGCGTTGTTTTGATTGTTGTAGTTTTTCGCGCCAAGAAGGCCTGCTTTTGGCGCCTTTCTTGGAACTTGACAATTTTTGTTTTAGAGCGGATATTATGTATTTTTGGTTTGTATTTTCTTCAACCATTTCTCTTTGGGTTCCATCTTCATCCTGTATTTGCTTGCTGTGCAAAAATGGAGGATGATCTCTTGCAAGCGGTAGTGCTGGCCGACAGCTTCGACACCAAGTTCTTCCCCATAACGCTCGAAATGCCTCGAGTAAGCTTCCGCTTTTATTAAGAATCTTCCCCCCCCTCATTTCTAATTACTGGCGCAACAGTCGCTGCTCCCGTTGGTAAACGTGCCGACGATCGACTACACGCTCGAGTTTCTCGTCGGAGCCGGCGTGCAGGAGATCTTTATTCTTTGTTGCTGGAAGGCCCAGCAAATACAAGCTTACATCAGGTACTAGGCTCGTCAAAACTCTAAGGGATCGCTCTGGCATGTTGCTTGACAGCCAGCTTTTCGTGCAGTCAATCACGATGGACGGAGACGCCGAACGTGGTTATTCGAACAATCGTGTCCACACGTTGCCTCAGCACAGGCGACGCTCTGAGGGAGATCTACAACCTGCAGATTATCAACTCAGATTTCGTACTCGTGAGCGGAGACGTCATCTCCAACATGAAGCTCCAACCCGTGCTCCAGGCCCACAGGTTTGCCACGGCTTGCTTTCTTCTCAGCCCGCCAGGCGGGTCTGCCGCTCTGCTTCATCACTTTAACCATGGCCATGGTTTCCTTCTTCCCAATGTCCAGGGCGCGTCGGAAGCAGGACAAGAGCACCATCATGACCGTCGTCTACAAGAAGGCTGCTCCCAACCACCGCTCAAGGTTCACCTGCTGCAAATGAAACCAGCACTTATGCTTTAAAGCTTATCTAAATATTTGTTTATTTTATTTATATAAATGGCCGAATCAGGTCGCAGGAGGACGACAGTGTGGTGGTGATCAACCCAACTACCGGGCAGCTCCTCAACCTGGAAAACGACCGCGAGGAGGACTCGGTCAACCTCGACACCGACGTCTTTGCCGAGAACGCCTGCGTGCAGTTCAGATACGACCTCCTGGACTGCCGCATCGACATCTGCTCGCCTGAGGTCCTCTCCGTGTGCGCCGACAACTTTGACTACAACGACCTGCGCCAGGACTTTATCCGCGGCGTCGTCGTGGACGAAGTCTACAAGTACAAGATCTTCACTCATATCATCACCAACGAATACGCCGCGCGCGTCAACATCCTCCGCACCTATGACTCGGTGAGCAAGGACATCATCCACAGGTACGCCTCTCCACCACTAACAACAACCGCGATGATGACGTCAGCGTGTTGTCGACGATAATCATGACGGTGGCGATGGTGGGTGGGAACAGGTGGACTTACCCGATGGTGCCGGACTGCAACTTCATGGGGACGACGTCGTACAAGTACATCCGGGGCAACATCTACCAGGAGGAGGGCATCAAGCTCGCCCGGTCGTGCACGGTCGGGCGCGACACGGTGATCGGCCAGGGCACCGAGGTGGGCCCCAACACGGTCATCTCCCACTCGGTGATCGGCCGCAACTGCAAGATCGGAGCCAACGTCCGGATCGAGGGCTCCTACATCTGGAACGGCGCCACGGTGGCCGACGGCGCCGTCATCACCCACTCGATCGTGTGCAACGAAGCCCACATCATGGCTGGAGCCGTCATCGACAAGGCCAGCGTCATCTCCTTCCGCGTACGCCTGCCTTAACTCTCGGAGGCCCTCGTTTGACCAGCGGAGATCGTGCTGACGTCAGCATGATACGGCGTGACGTGGACAGGCGGTGGTGGGCCCGGGCGCGCGCGTGGGGCCCTTTGCCAAGATCGCCCTCGAGCCTGAGGAGGAGAACGACGAGGTCGAGTTCGAGGAGGTGGCTCTCGGGCCCAGCGGCGCTGGCGTCCGTTTGGTCGATCCCGACCCGCTCAACCAGCTCTGTACACATCCTCTTCCCTTTGTCACCACTAGCGGGGCGCTGATAATCTTCTTACCATCATCGTGATGGCGACGGCGGGGATTAGTGGTTGAGGAGGAGGAGCGGGACGATAGCGACACCAACTCAGATTACGACGACCTGACGGACAGCGAAGAGGACCTCCTCGACGACGCCAACATCGACATGCTCGAGGGCGAAGACGAGAGTGCGTGCATCCCCCCCCCTCATATCCCTCTGTGCCCGACGAGGCGCACTGGCTCACGCTTGACGGCGCGATTGGGCTGTGATTTCAACTCCCCCACCAGAGTGGGTGTCGGAGGTGGAGGCGACGATCGAGAGGGCCGTGGAGGAGAACCACGCCATCGACAACCTGAGGCTCGAGCTCAAGACCCTCAAGCTCACCTTTGAGCACCGCACCTTTTCCGAGAGTGCGCTTCCCGCATTCTTTCCATCTCGCGAGGCACGCGGCTAATGGCTCTTGTTTTTGTGTGCGTGCGTCTCTGGTCCGCCATTAGTGGCGTGCGTGGCGCTGCGCACGCTGATCAACATCGCCGTGTCGAGCAACCCCAACCCGGTGCCCGCCATGGCCAAGGTGCCCTCTCCCCCGTCCCCTACATGGTCGTCTCCTGTGCCCTGACACAGACGCACGATCTCGCCTCAGCTCGTGAGCAAGTGGGCGCCGTTGATGAACGGCTACGTGGTCTCTATCGACGAGCAAGTGAGCCTGCTCAACACCCTCCTGGTACGTCCTCAAGAAGAACAAGCGCACACACGAGCTTGGACTCACACTTGAATGTTGCACACGCACGCACCAGAAATACTGCGAGGAGCATCCGTCGGCGGAGCCCGGCTTCATGCACGTGCTCAACGGGCTCTACAACTTGGACATCGTTGAGGAGGAGTCCGTGTGGGCCTGGCAGCGCAGCCTGCCCCAGACGGACGGGCCCCACAAGAAGATCCTCCAAGCCGTACGTCGTTGTCTTCTTGCTCTTCTTGGCCTTCACGCTCGGTCTGTCCCCATCTACTCACTGCTATCATCCGGCTGCCATCATGGCCCGCGTACAGTGCGAACCGTTCTTCAAGTGGCTTAAGGAGGCCGAGGAAGAAGATGAAGACGACGACGAGGACGATGATGATGAAGAGGACAGCGACTGAGCCCGCTGTTCCCACCAGCTATTTTTTTCGACCAACAAACAATCAGAAACTCGGTTCACCGAAGACATAATTTTTTGGACTTTTTATTTCTTTTTGGTGAAGGGATCAGCATTCGCGTGGTGTGTAGAAACATCGAAAAAACAAACACGCATCATGGCGGACACCGATTCTGGGCTGGTCAGATTCCTTATCCTCGCGAAGAACACAAAGGGCAGAGGCGCAGTGGGCGTCATCCAGCAAGCTCTTCAGGCACCCAACACCTACGTTTTTGGTGAGCTGCTCGATGTGCCAAACGTCAAGGCTGTACGTATGCCGTTTTGTAGATGTGTGCAAATTTATTAAATAACGCGTAGTGCTGCAAAATGCAATGCCTCCCCCCTTTTGCTGAGATTAATTCTTTTGCACTGGGTACCGCGTGGTTTCAGTTGGCCGAGGGTGAGTTCAAGATCTGGTACGACACGCTCGCGCTCTTTGCCTACGGCACCTATGCCGACTACAAGGGTTTGTGCTCCCCCCCCCCCTCTCTTCTTCTGTTCCCTGTTGTGGGCATGTGAGCCCGAGCTTCGGCCCTTGCCAACGACTTGACCCTTTCTCTTCCCACAGCTGCCCCGCAGAACTTTGGCGAGCTCTCCCCTGCGCTGCTGAAGAAGTTGAAGCAGCTCTCCATCGTCAGCCTCGCCTCGACCCAGAAGGTAACGTCAGCCTTCCCCTTCTTCATTCTCGCGACGGGCGCAGAACACTTGTCCTTGCCCAAGTCTGGCATCCTCTCACAAAACATCCAACCAACCAACAAACAGAGCTTGCCGTATTCGCTGCTCCTGACGCAGCTCGAGATCGGCAACGTGCGAGAGCTGGAGGACTTGGTGATCGAGTGCATCTACGCCGGCATCATTAAGGGCAAGCTCGACCAGAAGGAGCAGCGCTTCCAGGTGGACTGGACCATGGGGCGGGACATCAGGCCTGGCCAGCTCCAGGAAATGATCCGGATCCTCGACCTCTGGTGCGAGAAGTCGGAGACGCTGATGAGCGAGATCCAGGAGAGGATCCAGTACGCCAACCTCTCGCACGAGGAGCACCAGAAGCAGACCAAGGAGTTTGAGATGAGGGTCGAGGACGTCAAGGCCACCCTCAAGGCCAGCATGGAGGGCGACATGCCCGCGGGCGACTTTGCCGACGTCGACTTTGGCGGCTTTGGCATCGACTCGGCCAACAAGAAGTGCGTTATCCCCCCCCCCCCTTTTCAAACTTCTCTTCCCGACACCGCCAGGGAGCTCGCCGCTGATGATGGTGATGGTTGTGGGACCAACAGGCGCGGCGGGAAGATCAAGAGCGGCCCGGGCGGCGGCATGGACCGGCTCAGGAGGAGGTGAGGTGGTGCTGACGGTGGAGAGACGACCTTTCGCCCTTGGTGAGGCGAACAAAACAAAGCTTTCTTTCTTGCCCAGAGAACACGATTGGGGTTTATGACGTTCACCCACGAGGGAAGTGGACAAACAGCGTCACCTTGCTCATGAAGGAGGAGAGAAGAGAAAGAGGAGCAGGAAGAAGGGAAACCGCTTACACAGAGCACGGGGCGATGGCGCACTCGCAAGGAGCCGAGGGGATGAGAGTCACGCGGATGATGGTGACGTAGATGGTGGACGCGCCCGTGTTGGAGTCCGTGTAGACGCCCACGCCGTAGAGGTGCGGGCCAGACGTAGAGACGATACCATCGTCAGGGAAGAGGGCGTCGCCGACGGTCGCCTGGTTGTTGATGACGTCCTTCATGAGCTCGGTGGGCGAGAAGGCGGTCGAGCGACCGTAGAACTCCTCAACCTTGTCCACGCAGTAACCGGTGCCACCGGTCTTGTCCTGCAGCGGGAAGCCCGCGTTGGTGAAGTCGAGGGAGTGGACCTCCTGGATGAAGTACTTGCGGTTGGTCTTGTAGTACTCCCAGTTGCAAGCTCCGCCGCCCGACCCGGAGCACGAGACCGGCCAGTTGTCAAAGAAGATGGAACCCTTGAGGGCCATGACCTTGGAGTGCTCGTAGGCGTAGTCACGCAGATCAGACGGTTCCTGGAAGATCGCCCTGGCAAAGCCGCCGCGCAGCTTCATGGCGATGTAGTTCTCCAGCACGCGCTCAAAGCTGTTCTCCACAGTCTTGGGCTTGGGGATGGTAAATCGGCCAGGACCGCTGTAAGGCGCGAAGGCTTGGCCGTTGACGCAGGGGCAGCCGAGACCATTCACGGCGGTCTGCCGTCATAATACGCTTGGTGAGAAACTTGAATGAGGAAAGGTACACGGAAGATGGCATCTGATATCAGGTGCCTTTCTATCATGACCCCGTTGCGGGAAGTAAAGTCAAGGAAACGTACCAAGGAAGCAAGAAGAGTGAAGGTAACGACGGCGATATACAGCATTCCCCTTTCCATCTTGACTTTGCCCTCTTATCTTCTTGAAGGTTCTGTTTTATTCTTCACCGGTTCGGAGTGCTTAATCCCTTTCGTGCGATTGGTGGCGAAAAAAGGAAAATCACACCGAGGATAAGGAAAAACAGTTTCTTCCAAAGTTTCACTTAAGCTGAAGATGGAAATTTCTGGAGAGAGAAAAGTACTGTCTGGCTTTTACCGCAGGCGAGGTAACGTTCCTGCTTTGGGCTGGGCTTTAATTTTGATCGATTCCTTTCACCCTCATCGCGAACATGGCTGATAACAAGAACATCGACTGGGCTGACGACGACAGCGACGCCCCTGGTACGCTCTTAGGGCCTTGCATCATTTTCCGATTATTCCGGCGCTTACGGCATCTTCTTCCTCTTTGTAGCCGAGACCAACTGGGCCGACGACGCGAGTGAGGATGAGAAGGAGCAAGCCGCTGCCCCTGCCCCTGCCCCCAAGACCCATGTGTGGGGCAAGCCCGTCACGAACATTCCTACTCGTACAGCTTAATCTGCCCGCACAAAAAATCGATTAATTATGTCGCAATTCACTCACCCCTTTTACTTGTGCAGCCAAGGTGGTGGCTGAAGAGGAATTCCCTACGCTCGGCGCCGCAGCCCAGGAACGCAAGCCTCGCGGTGGCCGCAACCAAGGCAGCGGCGCTGCCCCCACCAGGCCCAGCCAGGATCGCTTCGGCAGTGGCAGCACTGATCGCTACGATCGCGAAGGCGGTCGTGGCGGATATGATCGCGAAGGTGGTCGTGGAGGCTACGATAACGAAGGTGGCCGTGGTGGCTATGATCGCGAGGGCGGTCGTGGCGGATATGATCGCAGAGACTACGAACGTGAGGGTGGCCGCGGGGGTTATGATCGCGAGGGCGGCCGTGGCGGCTACGATCGTGAGGGTGGCCGAGGCGGCTACGACCGATACAACGACCGCGAGGGCGGCCGAGGTGGGTACGACCGCGACGGTGGCCGTGGTTACGATCGCCCGCCCCGTGGCGATCGTCCCCCGGCCGTCATCTCCGAGGAGGGTCCGTGGACCGCCTTTGTGGGCAACCTCAACTTCAAGATCGAAGCTGTCGAGCTTGAGGAGTTCTTCATCCAGGTTCGTCATTCTTGGCGTGATTATCACTTTACTGGTGCCAGCATCTTACGAGCTCTTTCCAATTTCACTTTATTTTGGCAGAATGGTTGCAATCTGCCCCGCGAGAATGCTGTGCGCTTGACGAGGGACAGGGAAACCGATCGCCCGCGTGGTATCGCTTACGTCGATTTCGAAGATGCGGATTCGCTGCGCAAGGCCCTTGAGCTGGACGGCGCAGATTTCGCCGGACGCAGCATTCGCCTCGACGTTGCTGAGAACAAGCGTACGCTCATTTGCCCCATCCCATCCCTTCCCTTCCATCAACGTGCACAGTCTTTCGAGCATGTTAGCCCGCTGGCCCTCGAAATCAATTGCGCTACGCGACTTTTTCTCATCTATCGTTCTGATCGTCTACACAGGCCAAGAGCGCCAGGGCGGTCGCCGGGAGGGCTTCGGCGGTGAGGGGCGGTACGATTCGTCGGGCGACGACTCGAACTGGCGCGACCTGGCCAAGAAGGCCGCCGAGGAGCGCGCTGCGGCTGCCCCCGTTGATCGGGAGCCGCTCCGCCGCGATGACCGCCGTGACGACCGTCGTGACGACCGCCGCGATGACCGTCGTGACGACCGTCGGAGGGGCGACGACCGGTGCGTGCCTTACATTCTTATGGCGTGACGTGGCGCGACGCGGTCCAACAACAAATATGATGGTTGAATTATTTCAAGGTCTCTGACGTGAGGGCGAAGCGACAATGGCCGTTATTGGTTGTTGTTGCTGCCGCTGCTCCATGTAGACATCTTTTCCTCTGATTCTTGTGTTGTTGTCCTCCTCTCCCGCGGTTAACCGCGAGCGCTCTCTTTTGAGGGTCGAGGTTGCTGACATGACATGGCTTCTCCACGCGCGCAGGGAGTTCCACCAGAGGTCGGGCCCGCGCCCGGCGAGGCCTGAGGCACCGGCTCCTGCGCCGACGCTGACCGAAGAGGAGGAGCGTGAGCGCGAGGAGCGGAAGAAGGCGCTCGAGGAGAAGCGCAAGGCCGCCGCGGCCGGTGCCAACCCGTTTGGCGACGCCCGCCCGCGCGACGAGCTGGCCGCGCAGAAGAAGCTGCAGGAGCTCGAGGAGAAGCTCAAGAAGAAGGCCGAGGAGGAGCGCAAGCAGAAGGAGGACGAGCAGAAGCGGCTCAAGGAGGAGGCCGAGCTCAAGAAGAAGCAGCAGCAGGAGCAGCAACAGCAGCAGAAGGCCACCGCCACCGCCGCCGAGGCCAAGCCCAAGTCGGACGAGAAGTGGAGGAGCTCCTCCTCGACGCCGGCGTCGACCGGCGGCGCCGCCAGGGCGGCTGGCGGTCGCGACTGGAAGGACAACAGCGGCAGCAGGGGCGGGTGGGACAAGAACGCGCCCAGCAGCAGCCATCGGGGCGGCCGTGGCGCCGCCGGTGGCGCTCGGGGCGGCAGGGACGCGCCGGCGGGCGGGCGGAGCGAGGGCCCAAGACGGGGCGGCGACAACGCCGGCCCGGCCCCCCGGGGCGGTCGCGGCGAGAGCCCCAAGCGGGGAGCCTCCCCGTCCACTCCGGTCTCCTTTGCCGCTGCGGCCGCCAAGAAGGAGGCGCCCGCTCCGGCCAAGGCCGCGCCCGCCAAGGCCAAGCCTGCGACCAAGGTGCGTTTTGTATTTGTTTCAATAATCTCTTTCGAATTATGATTTTAATTTTGTCGTGGGCTGTGTTGCAGGACGACAAGGCGAAGGACAACTCGCCAGCCAACGCCTTTGACCTGCTCGGGGAGGCCGAGGCTTAAACCTCACTTTCCTACGGAAGGGCGTGAGCACGGATGATGCCATGCATCGCCTGCGCGCTTGTCTTTGCTTGGCACATCTTCAACAACCACCATCCACCTACCATCCACCATCTCTCAACTCCCCTTTTGATGATGTGCCACAACTATGACCCAACACCAAAAAAATCATAAAACATAATTTAAAAATTACTAAATTATTATTCTTATTCATTGAAATCTAAAAAGGATGTTGCGGCAATACTTGCGATGTCGGTGTGAGCTTAAAGGACGTGGGTGTAGGCCGAGGACTTCCACCTCTGGATGATCCTGCGGGAGAGGTAGACGAAGACCACCGCCGCGACGCCCACGCCCAAGATGATGCCGCCCACAGCCGAGAACACGCCCACCAGCGCCATGGCTCCATCGCCGTGGCCGCCTCCGTCGTTGTTGCCGCCCGGCGCAGGAGCCGTCGGGCACGAGTCTGCCAGCGAGGCACGGGTCGTTCGCGGAGATCCGAGGGAGGTGAGAAGAGTTGATGTTGCGCGCGGGAGGCGCGAGGGCGATGAGTGGTTCGGTACCGGGCTGGGTCTGCCATGCCTTGAGGGTCGTGAGGACTTGCGCGCGGGCGTTGACAACGCACGGCGCGTCGTACGACGAAGCCGCCTGGAAGATGTTCAGCGTCACCTGAGCCGACCCGCAGCCAACCTGCATCGCCCTCACGCGCGCATGTGAGCAACCTGAGGAGAAGCAACTGTGATGGAAGAAGAAACACGTGCCTCGATGATCTGGTTGCCGGAGGTCTTGCCCGAGGCCGCGATGGCGACGGGATCCGGACCCAGCGCGGCGTAGGGATCGTTGGGCGACACTACGAACGCCATGTTGCAGCCCTCCGGCACGCGCCCACTGCACATTTGTTTTTGGAGTAAATAACTCGCGAGTAAAAAAAAATTCAAAATGAAGAAGAAGGACGCGGACCCAAAGTTGGTGTTGACGCGGTCGACCTGCGGGCCCGCGGCGGCGGAGAGGTTGAACAGCTTGTTGCACACGGACAGGTACCAATCCCGGTTGCGCTCAGCTGGGATCAGGCTATACGCCCCCGACGACGTCTGGTTTGGGTTTGGGTTTGGGTTGATCAACAAAAACGCGCGCGTGTGTGTGCCACGAATGAGTGCATTCGCGGGAGAGCAGCGTCGCAGCAGCAAAAGAGGGAGAAACGGACCTCAAACTGGCCGAGCTGCGTGCACTTGAGGTAGTAGGTCGGGCGGAAGCCCGCGCCCGGCGCGGTCAGGCTCCCGTTCGTGTCGCGCGCAAAGTCCCAGTCCACGAAGCGCATCTGCATGTACGCGTGTATGCATGCACGAGAGGTGAGAGGCCAATCACACTTGAAGCCTCCTTTGGGGCCGCGCCACACGCACCCCAAAGCCCTTGTTGTAGTCGACGATGAAGGAGGCAAGCGTGTTGAGCCGCGTCGCGTTGTCCTTGTCCTTCACCCGGTCGAACGTGCCGCACATCTGCTCCCGTCCCCCAACGTCCGCGCGTTGGCCAAAAGCCCCGATTGGCCAATTAATCGAGGAGAGGGACGAATGGGGGGGGGGGAAGAGGGGGCGGTGTACGGTGGCGTAGTCGTAGTCCATGTTGGAGAAGAGGATGGTGGAGACCACGTACATGAACTCGGCGTCGGGCAGGTGCGGGTCGCTCTGGCATGTATCCTGTCGGGGCACAGGAGCGTTCGTGAGCAACCTGTTGTGAGGGGCCGCCACTTCCTTCGGGGGAGACGAACCTGGAATGCGGCGTTGGTCGTCGCATTCTTCAAGGTCCACGAGACCGTCGCCAGCAGGTCGTGGATGACCTTGGAGCACTTGCTCCCTGTTGTTATTTTATTATTATATTTATTATTATTTAGTGAATATATTTAATAAATAAATGATGAGGATAGCGTACCGATGGCGGCCTGGTAGGCGAGGTCGTAGGCCGGGTAGCTCTCCACGGCGAGCAAGTGGGGCGAGATCGCCACAACGCCAAACGCCACGCGGGGCTTGGCGCGCACCCACGTCGCGAACCCCCCGTCAAACAGCTCGCCCATCACGATCCACCGCGTCTGCGCACAACTGCGTCAATATCGTTGTCATCATCTTCTTCTTCTTCGCCCGTTGTAAACAGTCTGAGGTTCGTACGTTGTTGGGCAGGGAGGCTCCTTGAGCACTGATAAAGGCCACTACGTCCGCCACACTACGTGCGTGTAGAGCATGAAGGGTGAGAAAGAAGAGGAAGAAAAACTTGTAGAGAAGAAGAGCCGCACTTTTGCTCGATGGAGTAGAAGCGGAGGTCAAGGGTGTCAACGTCAGGCGTGGGGTAGCTGCCCCCGGCGTAGCGAGGCTCCAGCTCGTACATGATCGCCCCTTTGCATGATGGGAAAAAAGCAACGTGTCAGCTCGAGTAGCGGCTTGGAGATGGATGGATTAGTGGGCCACGTACCGAGCTCTTGGGCCCAAGTGGAGATGCTCGAAACGTTCCAGTTGGGTGAATGGAACGAGTTGATATGGACTGTAGCGTGGCGTGTGCATGGTCGGAGTTTAAATCGATGAAGATGAGGGGAGAGTGGGAGATGAGGAGCGTACGGAAGGCCAGAGGATGAGTCTCGGCCTGTTGGGGAACCTTCCACCAGCGCTGGTCTTGCCAATAGCGCTGGCGGAAGGTTCTCCCGTCAAGGCTGTTGAAGTGGTCCACCACCTGCGCCAAAAACGTAAACAGCAAGATGAGCCAAAGATGTAACGTTACATCAAACTTGATCTGGTGGCGAAGCAGCAAACAGGGACCTGAGTAAAGTTGAGTGCAATGTTGGGGTCGCCCGAGGCTGCCGTGCCCCCATATCCGAGGCCGGCCGAGCTGCGCCCTCCACGGACCGGGGCGGCAGAAGCAGCAAGATTGAACGCAAGTAGCAAGCCCACAACGGTCGAGAGGAGGGCGAGCGAGTAGGGCACGCGCCCAAGGAAGCTCATGGGGCTCGAAAAGCGGGGAACGGCGCAGGGCGCCTCGCCTCGACGCTGGTACCTTGACGCCGTCGAAGTCATACGAGAGGAACTGGAATCACACATTATAATGCTATTCTGCAAATCGCGAGCCTGTGGTCGATCCTGCGGGGAGTGCTGACAGGCACAAACACAATGTTCTCTCGCCCTTTCCGCACGAGACACCAATTTATTTAATTTTTGGTATTTAAATTTGAAAATAAAACAAAAAGGCGTCTACGGGTTGCTGGTGGCCACAGCAGAGGCCTGGTCGGGCGGGATCCGCGTCGCCGTCGTGGCGGCACTCGCGGCCGCGGCGGCTGCCGTCGGCGTGACGGCGACGCCAGTCACCTCAGCCGCGGCGGCGCCGCCATCCTCCTCCGCCTTGTGGTCGCCAGCTTCGTGGCGGGCGGCGGCCTCGAGCTCGACCACCATCTGGTCGATGACCTCGAACTGGGTGGTCCACTTGGAGTTGTACAGGAACTGGCGGAGGTCGAAGCGGTTGTCCTCGGGCGAGTAGGCCTCGGCGTGGTAGGCCGGGGTGAGGACCGTCATCTTGTGGCGGTTGATGGAGTAGTAGAAGAAGAAGCGCTTGACCTTCTCGGCCACCTGGCGCGGCGTGAGGTGGTCGCTCCACTCGTGCACGAGCTTGTGGAACATGGAGACCGGGCCGCACAGGCCGATCTTGCGCAGGCGCCCAAAGTGGCTCAGCTCGGCGTAGGTCATGCCCATGTCCTCCTCGTCGGTCTGCGTGTAGGTCGTCGTGATGGGCTCCAGCTCGGCCGTGGGCGCCGCGCGCACGACGTCGAGCAGCGCGTCGAACCCGAGCGTCTTCTGGTCGGCCGCCCATTCGAGGAAGCCCCGGAGGTCGATCTTGGAGAACGACCCGATCGGATTCACGTCCGCCGAACTAAGCACACACGCGCGCGTGCGGTGGTTAATTAGTCCGCCAAACTCGCTCGTGTGTGCGGTGAAACTCCGGAAGGAGAGCCGGGCCGTACCTGCAGTCATACTTGGTCATGTAGCCCCGGAGGCCCTCGTCGACGTTGGCAGCGCCGAGGACGAGGAGGCTGCCCTCGCGGCCGGTGGCCCACATGAGGAGCTGGCTCAGGAGGTAGCCGTAGACCATGCGCGACCTCGCCTGAATGTTTTGCAGCGCCACTGTGCGTCGCACAACGTCGTGCGTGTTTGTGTTTGTTTTTTTTTTTTTTTAAGTTTTTAGTTTTTTTTGGTGTTTTATTTTATTTATTTTTGTGAGGGGCGTACGGTTCTCGGTGAGGGAGCCCCCGTGGACCTTGAACTTGGGCTTCTTGTCGGGCGATACCTGCTCAAAGGTCTGCATAAAGGCCGACACGATGGCATCGATCGTGCTGTCGACGTGGTGCGCGCCGATCTGCTGGGCGAGCCTGGCCGCGCGGTCGCGGGTCTCCTTGGACGAGTTGGTGGTGCCCATGTAGCACGTGAAGAAGAGCTTCCCGGCCAGCTCCTGGGCCGAGGAGGGCGTGTAGTCCGGCATGCGGGTGATGCGCCGCACGTCGCGAAGCACCTGCTCGTTGCTCTTGGACAGCTCCAGGAGCACGAGCTGGCACATGCTGCCCACGATCGCCGCCACCGCCGAGCTGTCGGCTCCGCCGCTCAGCGGGAGGAAGTAGCCGCTCATGCCTGTTTCGAGGCGCCTCGTGAGCAACAGGCAGGGGCCCAGACCAAGCTGGAGGAGGAGACCGTACCAGAGCGGCGCAGGTAGTCCCACAGCCAGGCCGCGGGGCCGTATGCGATCTCCTCGTACACCGACAGGTAGCGTGCTGGCCGCGACAGGGCATCATGAGTTGAGAATTTCATCTTGCGTTTTGAAAAAATTACGAAAAAGAGGTATGTACGTGGAGTGGGCTTCGAGGGGCGTGGGCCAGTAATAGTGGACAGGGACCAATCCACAAAGACCGAGGGCACCTTGGGTGCTGCGGCCGCCTGGGAGCTGCGGCTCGCGATCGCCATCCTGTAGGCTCGCACATCGTCCTACAAAATAAAATAAAATAAAATAAATAAAAAACGTAATTGTTAAAATATAAAATGTAACAAATAAACGAAGAAAAAAAAGAAAAAAGACGTACAAGGTTGACAGTGGCGGTGATGACTTCGACGTCCTTGAGGGAGAACTGAGAAGCTTGGCCCAGAAGCTCGCCGTTCATGAAGATCATGCTGCTGCCATCGTAGTACATGCGGCCGCCGTCGCAGCCCTGCTGGTTGGAGTAGAGGTAGAGCCCGCCGTTCTTGCGCGTGGCGTTGTGGATCAGGTCCACCCGCTGGTTGAGCTTGCGCAGCTGGTGGTGGGAACCTGAGCCCACCGATGGGGTGGATGAGCAAACTGGGGCGAGAGGCCTGGGCGAGGAGGCGGTCCTGGTCGTAAAGAGTGCGTACCCGAGCCATTGCCAAAGATCTCGACGCCCGCCAGGCCGAGGTAGATGTTGGGCGAGTCGGGCGTGAAGAGCTCCTCGCACGTCTCCACGCCGATGGCCGTGTCCTGCGTCTGCAGGTAGCAGTCGCCGAACGGGACCGTCGTCTGGCCTGCAAGCCGAGTCAGGCCGGGCAAGAAAAGGCGCGCACATGGACACACAGAGCGCGTCCGCACCGGTGAGAGCGCGGATGCACTGGGGCAGGAGGAAGTCCTCGACGGTGCGCTTGTGCTTCCACTGGGAGAACCAGCGCTCCTCGCGGTAGTTGCCGTCGCTGGCCAGGAACTGCTTGGGCCGGATCAGCAGTACCTTGCCGTTGAGCACAAACACGCGGCAGTTGTAGCGCACATCGCTGTGTTTGGTGTAGTGGTGGTCAGGACAAGAAGAAGCTGCAACAAGAGAGGTGGAAGCGAAGGTTCACCACCAGACCAGAAGTGGCGAACACGCACCGGTGCATGACGGGCATTCCAAAGTCGCACAAGAGATCTTGCGTGAGCCCGACGTACTGAGGCGAAAGGATGGTGGCAAGCGACTGCCAGGAGTGCAAGAAGGTGTCCTGCTCGAGGAAGTGGTCCTCACAGCCATAGCCAGGAATCTCCAGTTCGGGGCCGAGCCTGTAGCGGGCACCGGCCGCGCGAGCGGTGCGCAATGAAGCCAGGATGCGCTCCAGATTGCCGGAGAAATCCATGGCCCATTGGTCGAGATTGCATGTTGCTACTGTGGCCAGGGCTGGTTGCATCTTGATCGTGTTCCAACAGCTGGTTTTATTTTTGTCTCAAGATGAGAGGACGCCAAAGAAAGTACAACCATTTTTGTTTTTTCTGTTCTTCCCTGAAATTGCTTATGTTTGTTTTGCCTAAGAAGTAAGCGCCAGCCAGGACCTCCTCCGCTTCTCGGTCAGGCCCAGACGTGCAAAGCACACCCTGGACCTTCTTTACGACCCCAACGTACCCACACGATGCCCCACAGCAGTGTGGACCTTGGCTCGTCCCTGTCGACTGCAATTAATGAGGTATTAGATGTCGACAGAAGGTGGCCCTCCGATTGGGGTGGGAAGTGCGGGCGGCTATTGGGCGCGACCTTGTGGTGTGGGCGCCAAGGGCGGAACCGACAACACGAAGGCGCTGGAGCTTGCAAGAGACCGCTAAACGACTCATTCGGCGAATCCCCATTCAATTCGCCTCCGTGAAGCCTCGGCGCTCCCACATTTTTGTCTCGCATCCCATCTCTCCTTCCACGCCGTAAAGGAAGAGAGGATTCTTTGTAGATAAGAAGAAACGAATCGCCGTATCTAGGCATTTCTGCACCTTTCAATTGTCACAATGGCGGTACTTACATCCCCCCAATGCCCGCTACTAGCGTACACGACAGAGGTTAACCAAGCAAACAACAGGACAAAGAAGCCTTGTTGGAGTGGCTGAGCAATGTCAAATGGGAGACCTGTACCTCCCCCCGCCCCCAGTTCACATTCATTTCTTTTTGCCTTACCTCTTCCACTTTCCAGACCTTGATGACGAAGAGGTCAGGGAGAAGGTTTCCGAGCTCAAGGAGAAAATCGAGGGCCTTGGCGAGCAAGTGGTGCGTCAAGTTTCTTCCCTGTTGTGGCGGTATCCTAGTTGTTCTCATATCTGCTTTGCCTGTTTAATGAATACAGAACATTGCGGGCGCTACCCGCATCAAGCTCGTCGTTGTCGGTGATGGTGCTGTCGGCAAGACCTCGCTCCTCATCTCGTACGCCACGAAGAAGTTCCCTACGGACTACGTGCCTACCGTGTTCGAAAATTACACCGCTCAGATGAAGAGTGACAACGAGAACATCCTTCTTCATCTGTGGGATACGGCAGGACAGGAAGATTACGACAGGCTCAGGCCTCTCAGGTATTGATTGTCTTTTCTTTTGCATGCATTCCCCCCTTTTGACACTCCATTCACACAAAAACCATTCACTGTCGCAGTTATCCTGGAGCCGACGTTGTTTTGTTGTGTTTCTCCACTGTCAACCGAGCCTCCTACGACGCTATTAGGGAGAAGGTTAGTCCCCCCTCCCCCTTAATCTGATCCACTTCGTATCTACTTTCTGTTCCATCTTCGTTTGTTGTTTACTTTGTCATGGAGAGGATACATGAGCTCACGTGTGAACGTTTCTGCGTACGTTCTACTTTAGTGGTACCCAGAGGTGAACCACTACGTGCCCAATATTCCTCATCTCTTGGTGGGCACCAAGGTCGATCTTCGAGACAGCGAGACGGCCGACCCACACACCACACAATACGAACCCATCACCAGCGAGGAGGTAACCCCACCGTCATATCACCACCTTGTTCTTCTTCTGCTCTTGTTTTGTAGTCGGGTCCACTCACTCAGTGTCCGTTGTCGGCGTTGTTGGTTGCGATCCGCAGGGCAAGGAGATGGCGAAGAGCATCTCTGCGGCGAGCTACCTCGAAGTGTCGGCCAAGACGCGGAAGGGCCTCGACAAGGTGTTCAGCGTTGCCGTGCAGTGCGTGCAGGAGGCCAGAGGAGTGTCCACCGCCCCGAAGGACGGCGCGTCCGCGGACGTGGCCCCGGTGGTCGTTAAGAAGAAGACTAAGAGCAAGGGCTGTATCCTCATGTAAATTTCTATGCTACTACATCATCACGACGTCGCCACTCTCTCGCCTGCCCCCCTTCTTCCTTCTTCTTGGTCTCCGGCATCTTATTTATGAAACGCAAAAAGGTTATATTTTAAAAGTGTTTCCGAAACAATACAAAAAGCACAAGAAAAAGTAACAGAAGGAGAAATCTCGAAGATCAGACCAAATTCGATCTGTGATTTCTGGCTGTATAGCACGGGCAAGATGCCGGGGCACCACAGGCTCGGGTCTGGTCTGTCAGACCAAAGTGAACTGAGCGAGTGCACAGAAAGCGAGTGGGAACCGCAACACGATGAAGGAGATCAGGGCGGAGAGGAATTGATCGAGTTCGACGAAGAAGATGAAGAAGAAACATCTGACACCCACGAAGGAGAGACCACGCGAAAAAAGCGACGGAGGTCTGCCTCTCCAGCTGCAGGGGCCAAGAGGGCAAAGACAGATGAAGATGGTACCTACATCTGTGTGTTCGCGGGGTGCGGCAAGCGTTTCAACCGAGAGGGCAAGCTTGCTGATCACATGCGCTCGCACACCGGCGAAGTACGTTTTCTCTCGCCTGCTTCTTTTGCGTTGTGACAAATTGAAATCTCATTTTTCATCTTCCCAACGCGATCAGCGGCCATTCGTTTGCGGGTTCAGCGGATGCGACAGGCGCTTCACGCGCAGTCATCACCTCAAGCGACACGAACTGTCGCACTCGGGCACCAAGCCCCACAAATGCGATCACCCGGGCTGCGAGGCGGCCTTCCTCACGGCGCAGCACCTGCGGCGACACCAGCTCCAGCACCGTCGGGAGAAGCCCTACGCATGCACCGAGGTGCCTGGCTGCGACGCCCGCTTCGCCAAGCACGGCCAGCTGCAGCGCCACCTGTGCACCGAGCACGGCCACGACTTCCCCTACCCGTGCACGGAGCCCGGCTGCGACAAGGGCTTTCTGCACCCGAGCCAGCTGCGGAGGCACGTCGACGGCGCACACAGAGGTATGCGCACGCACACACGCTCGCTTGTGTGTCGTGTGTTGGGCTGCGTCTGGGTGTTGACGCCAGGTCGTGCGCGCAGGGGAGAAGCGCTACGTGTGCGGGGCAGAGGGCTGCGGCGTGGCGTTCGCCAAGCAAAGCGAGCTGGTCAAGCACCGTAAGGAGGAGCACTCGGGCGGGGCCCCGGCGGCCACCGGCCTCGCGCCAGCGGCGGGGGAGGCGACCGAGGGGCCGCTGGTCGTGGCCAAGGGCGAGTTCCCGTGCGAGATCTGTGGCCGCACGTTCACGCGCAAGTCGGGCCTCACGCAGCACCTCCGCCTCCACGACGCCGACTCCACGCAGCCCCTTTTCACTTGCGAGACGTGCGGGTGCTCCTACACCAAGGTTGGTCTCGCGTCCTCCTCCTCTTCTATCAACTTGATTTCTTCCCTCTTTAACTCTGACTTCTCTACTACTCGCGAGTAGAAGAGCAACTTGGCCACCCACATGAAGGTGGTGCACGACGGTGTACGCGCGTTTGTGTGCGAGGAACCCGGTTGCGGTAAGTCCTTCGGCTACAAGCACCTCCTGCAGCGACATGTCCTCGCCAAACACTCGGCCAAGGTGCCTTGCCTCGCGCCCTCCTTCCCCTTCTTCTTGTGTGTTTGGGCTCAACTCACCGAGGATGAGAACGTGCAGACGGAGAGCGTCAAGCGGCCGAGGAAGAAGCGCAAGTTCGACGTCGTGCGCGACTTTTTGGGGGTGTCCGCTGACCTCACGAACGCTGCGGAGCTGTACGACTTTGCCCAAGTCCCACAACCACAGGACCCTCTTTCTTGAATCGTTCACTGCTGAGGTGAATAGTGCATTGACCTCCATAAAGAATCCGAGTAGACAAAAAATGTG
The DNA here is from genome assembly GCA_002179805.1 of Acanthamoeba lenticulata. Taxonomy (NCBI): domain Eukaryota; phylum Discosea; order Longamoebia; family Acanthamoebidae; genus Acanthamoeba; species Acanthamoeba lenticulata. Next base: position 26,097 of record NAVB01000061.1, on the reverse strand, counting down.
ATGGTTTATTGGAGCATGGCCGTCTTAGGCACGGTCACCGCGCGCAACAAGAGTTAATGGTTGCACATCCGCCGGGAGCTTTACTGCAGGTACAGATGGGGGGGGAGGGGAGCGGAGAATTAATGGGGTGATGATGGGCGAACAGCACAAAATGGCAGTGACAAGCGATAAAAGAGAGTACTTACCATAGTAATTGTTTACTGAATTTCCTCCTCATCAGCCTCCTCAACCTCGTAGAAACCCATGTCGAAGCCCTGCTCCTCGAGAGTCTTCTTCAGGTCGGCTTTGGAGAGAAGGGTGTGCGAGAAGCGGGCCTCCTTCTCCGCCTGCTTAAGGCGGATCTGGCGCTGGCTCTCATCGGCCGCGCGGGTGGTGTAGTTCTGGTAGGCGCCGAAGGCGGTACCGACAACGACCGATCCGACGGTGATCACGGTCACCTGTCGGTAGAGGAAAGACTTGAGCGGCTGCGGCAGCAGAATTCCCTTGCCCATTGTTATATTGTACGGAGAACCGATCAAGAGGAGTGTTGATTGTCGAGAATCCCGCTGTGCGCCACGAAACTTGGAGCGCCTGGGGTGGCCGGATTTTTCTGAAGACGGAAATAAGAAACTGCCGCGAGCAATTCACTAATTTTCTAAGTTTTTACCCAATGCCTTTGTCTCCCTCGCTGCCAAGACAAGGTCACCCCGTGAGCCCAGCACAAGACCCACTACACGAAACCACTTGCCAGCGCTGGCAGCGGTGACAACGGATAGCTACCGGGCTTCAACATGGCGGTTGGGCCCTGCCCGATGGCAATTCTGTCCATACGTTCAGCGACAGAGGCCACTCTTGGCGGGCGTAGGCGCTGGAGCGGGGCTGCTCTTGTGGGCGGGCGGCGGGACGTTGTTGGACGCGCGTGGCGTCTGACGCACCATGGACGGGACCTCATCTGAGTCATAGCCTATGGGTCATGCTCGGCGCTGGTGCTGCCGCAAGCGAGAGTTGATACCTTCTCACCAGAGTTCACCGGTGTGTGAGGCTGGGATTGAAAGGAGGTAACGGAGAGGACTCGCGAGCGGGTCTCGGCGGCGGTGCTAGCAGTGACGGTGGTGGCAAGTAGCGGTTGTGTCACGAAACGCTGGGGGACCACCATGCCCTCAACCTCTCTGCGTGTGGCTTCACGTGAAGGGCAAGACAGTAAAACGGCGGGAGCATGAGTCGAACACGCGACCCAAACCTGGTCTATCCCTTACCAGAGCCGGCTGCGACATTTCACTGGGTAGAGAAAGAAGTGGCACGTCCCTTTTGACTGAGCACTTTGCCACGCCCAACCGGACAGCGAAGACCAGGAGCTGGAGCAGTTAGCGATTCGCCGGGAAATCCGCCGGAAATGCGCGGAGAGCGATGTCTTGCTTGTTCGTGTGGCGGCGTGGTGCTTGCAGCCCCGGTGCGGCATGGGCTCGTCTGACAATGTAGAGGGCCGCAACGACCCCAGACCTCATAAAGTCTCTTATACACGAAGCACCACGGCAGCACGACACCTGGACCTTTCTTTCGCCTCCAACATACACGCTAATCGAATCGAAGAGCTGCACAACAATCCACACAAGAGAAGATGCTGTCCATCTTGGAACCTGACCGAAGCAACTTCTCGTCTTCGGGACACATAAAGACGGTTTGCCGCGCCTCCACACAGACAGAGGTCCGTACTCATTGCTTTTTTGCCTTGTCCCTTCACCTTGTGTGCTTACCTTTTGGTGTTGTAAACACAGGAGGAAGCGACCCTAGGAGCTTTCTCTCCACTGCCCAATGAAGTCATCACGCTCGTCTTCAAGCACATGAGCTCGGCCAGGGACATCTGCGCTCTCTCCGCCTCGGCTCGGCTCTTCTACTGCCTGGGCAACGACCAAGCTCTGTGGCGCGACCTGTGCCTCCAGCACTACGGCGAGCAAGTGGCCGCCACCAACAAGCACTTTGCGGCCTTTGGCAAGGACTGGATCTGGCTCTACAAGTCCAAAGTCACGCTTCAGGCCAGCAACGGCGTCGGTGCCAAGAATGTTCAGAACCGAGGCCTGCTCCAGGGCGAGTGGAGGGACAACGAGCTGCATGGGTACACACTCCTCGCTACACGCATCTTCTTTACACGGTCGAGCAAAAGTAGTGACTCGCGAATCTTTCTTCTTTCTACTCGAGCAGGTATGGTATTCAGGTGGTGACAAAGGAGGACGACGAAGACGAGGCCGCGTGGGGCGTCTACGAGGGCCTCTGGGCCGAGGGCAAGCGAAGCGGGCGGGGCTACTGGTTCGGGACCGACGGGTCCTATTTTGAAGGCGAGTGGCGCGACGGCCGAGAGGAGCGCGGCTTGTCCAAGTGGCCCGACGGCGACGTCTACGAGGGCGAGTGGAAGGACGGCGAGAAGAACGGGCGAGGGCGGTACCAGTGGGCCGATGGCTCCTGGTACGAGGGCCAGTGGAAGGATGGCGAGGAGGACGGGACGGGCAAGTTCATGTGGAGCGACGGGGACTGGTACGAGGGCGAGTGGGCCGCCGGGAAGAAGAACGGGCGAGGGCGCTACACGTGGACCGACGGCTCGTGGTATGAAGGCGAATGGCGCAACTCGCAGCGACACGGCTACGGCGTGCGCGTGTGGGGACGCGGGTCCAAGTGGGAGGGCGACCGCTACGAGGGCGAGTGGAAGGACGGCGACATGCACGGCCACGGGCGCTACACGTACGCCGACGGGTCCTACTACGACGGCGAGTGGCGCGAGGGCAAGATGCACGGCCGCGGCAAGTACACCTGGTCCGACGGCGGCTGGTACGAGGGCGAGTTCCGCAACGACAACTTCCACGGCACGGGCGTGCGCGTCTGGGGCCTCGGCCACGAGCGCGAGGGCGACCGCTTCGTGGGCAACTGGTTCGAGGACCGCATGGAGATCGGCATCTACTTCCGCCGCAACGGCGACCGCTACGAGGGCCCCTTCCGCGACGGCCGCGAGCACGGCTTCGGCGTCCTCGTCTTTGGCCCGTCCGCCGGGGCGCGCCGCGGCGACGTCTACCGCGGCACGTTCAAAGAGGGCTTCATGCACGGCGAGGGCCTCTACTCGCGCGCCGCCACGGGCGAGACCTTCCAGGCCGAGTGGGACCGGGGCGTCGTCGTCCGCATGCTCTGCACGCTCGTCTCTTCATCTTCATCCGCCTCGGCCTCGACCTCGCTTGTCGCCGGCGAAGCCCTGGCGGCCCTCATCGGCGGCTCTGAGCGCAAGCGCAAGCGACGAGAAACCAACTGAGACGCTTCGCTCCGCATCTCCTTCATCTTCTTTTTTGGCTCTCGACATACTATGCTATGATGTACAGTGTATATATCCGCTTGAAAACATGTGAACCCATTCATCTCAACCTGACCTGAACCGCAGCTTAAGAAAATAAAATATATTAAAATCAAAACAAAATCAAAAATTAAAGCAAAAAGAATTAAAAAAGAAAACAAAAGCAAAAAGAACATAAAAGAAAAACAACGAAAACAAAAAACAAAAACAAAACATGCGGCAAGCGTGCAGGGGTTGGGGGCAGACGTGCTCACTGGGCCGGCAGCTGTCCCGCGCTGGTGGTGGTGGGACATGTGCCGCGGCGGTTCATCTGCCGTCCGCTCGGCTCCTCGCGATGCCTGCCGGCCGGCGCTCCTTTGCCTCGCGCACACCGCCCCGCTTGTACTCTTCCCTGCCGTCCCGCTCTCTTGTCTCGACTGACTCACTGGCTGACCGCTACTGCCGCCGCTTGCTGCCGGAGCAGTTCGCCCAAGACCCGGAGCTTTCTCGTCGTCGGCTCCGTCGTGCTTGGTACCCCCTTCCCCCCTTCTCGCTTGTGGCGCAGGGGGGACTGATGGTGGTTGTTGGTCGACGTGGTTGGTCCAACGTCACACCACAAGTCGCGGGCGTCGCCAACGCGTGGTACCGGAGCCGCCCCGCAGGCAGCTCGGCGGGTGACAAGACGAAGAAACAGACAAAACGGCAAGAGGAGGGGACGCCCGTTCACCCGCGTACGCAGCCCTTCACGCTACGGGACGTCGCGCTCCTCCCCGACAAGCCCGACGTGCGTCTCTTCTTCTCCTTCTCCTTCTTCTTCTTCTTCTTCTTTCTCTTCCTTTTCCTCTCGCGAGAGTCGAACGTCGTCCCTCATCATGACACACATGCAGGAGCTGCGGATCGAGCTGTACCAGTACAGCTACCACCCCGCCTCTGCGCAGCTCCGCTCCTACATGGTGCGCTCCCTCGCTCCCCATTCTCTTCCTCTTCGGGAAGAGAGGCTTGGCCTCTCGTTGCGTTCGTCAAAACCAAGGAGGCGATGATCTGCGCCAACGCAGGACCTGCACAAGCTGCCCTACAAGGCGGTCGAAGTCAACCCGCTGACCAAGAAGCAGCTGCCCTGCCCGCCGGACGAGCGCCGCGACAAGGCCATCCCGCTCCTCATCCTCAACGGCGTACGACGCTCTTCTTCTCTTCTTTCTCTTGACCTTGGTCCAAGGAGTTGCGCAACTGACCGCCGGTCCTCTTCCGACTTCCCCCGACGGCAGCGCGAGCTGGCGGTGGCGGTGCACGCCATCATGCTGCTGGAGCTCTACCGCAACCGCGCAAGCCCGCTGCAGCCCTCCAGCCAGGAGTCGGCCCTCACGTGCGTGCGCGCCCACATCGTCCGGCGGCTGCGCTCGGGCTGACGTCGCACGCACACACGTACGCGCGCACGTGTGCAGGGGCGACCTGATGTACCACATCGACCAGAACCTGGTGCAGCTGGTGCAGGCCGACCGCTACGCCACGCTGCGCTCGGCCAGCAAGAGCGTGCGCCCGCTGCGCCAGGCGGACAACCTGACCCTGGGCGAGCGCGTGCTGGCGCCGCCTCTGGCCGCCCTCTCGCTCTGGTGGCAGTGGCGCACCGCCCGCCGCCTCTTGCGGCGCATCCACGGGGACGACCTCCGGCAGGCCCTCGTGCGCGAGGTCAACGCCTACGCCGACCTCCTCGGTACATGGGCGCCATGCTGCTGCTGGTCCTACGTGTTCGTGTGTGCGAAGCGCGTTCCTCACACACACACACACACGCGCGTGTGGCGTGCGGACGCGAGCAGGCGAGAGGCAGTTTTTCGGGGGCCAGAAGCCGAGCCTGGTGGACGTCCACCTCTACGGCGCGCTGCGCAGCGTGGAGGCCGAAGAGACCGGCCAGTACGCCCTGGCCCACGCCCACCCGCGCTTTGCCGCCTGGTACGGCCGCATGCAACAACAGGCCTCAAGCAACAGCAGCAGCAGTTGATTGGTCCCAAGAATAAAAGTTGTATTCGCAAGAGTTTTGCTCAAGAAGTGGGCGAGGAGGAGGAGGACGAGGACAGGAAGGACCGGAAGGGCGACGCGCCGAGCGCCTCCTCGGCGAGGAAGCCGCCCCACCCGCCAAACTTGCGGCCCATCTGCTCCATGAACGACCCCGACGCCCCGCTGGCCTCGTCGGCGCCGCCCACCGTGGAGGCCGACGGCGTGGGCGAGAGCGAGACCGAGGGCGAGCTCGGCAGCCGCACGAAGCCGCCCGCCGCGTTCACGTGGGACGCCACGGTGTCGAGCCCAAACGTGCTGGTCAGGGCCGGGCTGGCCGCGGCGCCCGCGTCCCTCATGTCGCCCGGCCTGCCGCCCTTGCCGGCCGCGCCGCCGCCGCCGCCTTCGCCGGCCGTCGCGCCGGTGGTGATGGGCAGGTAGCGGAAGCGCGGCGCCGACGCCACCATCGGCAGCGTGTTGTACTGGTCCCCGTGCGCGCTCTGCACCTTCCTGCTCCGGAGAACACACACGCGCGCGTGTGTGTCATTCGCGTGTGTGCGGTGCGAGAGAGGGAGGAGGCGAGGAAGAGGTACACGTCGGTGTAGAGCGGGTGGAGCGAGACGAGCGGCCCGAGGAGGGCGGCCGACCGTGCGTAGCACTGCTGCACCATGCGGCTCACGTGCGGCGCGTAGAAGGCGCGGTCGATCGGGTCCAGCTGGCGCACCGTACACGCGTCAGCCTGACGTCAGCATGACATCAGCGCAGTGGTATGCGAGGCACGCACCCAGGCTTCGAGCTGGTGGTGGATGGCCTTGACGCGGTCGCGCAGGGCGGCGGGCTCGGCCAGGCCCTCCTGCTGGGCCAGCGGCGAGCAGGCCTCGGCGCGCACGGCCTGGGCCAGGTCGGCGTCGCTCGTCGACGGCGCGGCGCCGGCGGTCAGCACGTCGCACAGGAAGCGCGCGTCAAACATGAGCTGGATGGCGCCCTCCTTGCTCACGCGGTCGCGCATCTCGCCCGCATTGGCCAGCCGCCAGTAGTGCCCGCACACGCTGTGTGTGTGTATGTGTTATTCGCCCCGCGTTCGCCCCTCGTCAGCCTCAGACGAACACGGGGCGAACACGGGGCGAACACGGGGCGAACACGGGGCGGGCACGGACCCGACGAGGAGCTGGGTGGCGAGGTAGTGGAGGACGGCCGAGTCGGGCGCGTGGGCGAAGGTGCGGTGGATCTCGCGGCAGGCCGAGAACAGGAACGACAGCACGTAGGGCGAGCCCTGGTACGGCAGGTAGAACGTCTCCTCCACCACCACCTTTTCCTTCTGCTGCTGCTTCCCCTCTATGCACCGCACACACGCACATACCGCACATACCGCACACGCGCGCGTACCGCATACACGCGCGTAAATTATGGGTCGCGCACACCCGGGGGGGGGGCGTTTGCGTACCCTCGAGGGCCGCCTCGACGGCGACGGTGATGGGCTGCCATTGCAGCCGCCGCCTCTCGCGCTCGGCCCAGTCGTCGGCCTGCAGGGCCTCCCCGAGCCGTACGACTGCAACGCAAACACAGAAAGAAGCGCACACGCACGCGTCAGGCCTTCGTTCTTTTTCGCTTTTCTCGTTCTTTCCGCGGGGGGGGGGGAGGAGAGGAGGCGCACGGAGCGAGTGGGCGAGCGTGTTGGCCCAGCGGACGTGGGCCCGGAGCGCGATTCGCCGGAACGACGACTGGAGCTCGATCAGCTTCGGGTGGACCTCGGTCTCGTCTTCGGCGAGGAGGTTCTTGAGGGCGATCCGTCGCTGGTGGGCTTTTGAGGCCAGGTAGGACGAGTAGGTCGTCGACTTGCCGCTGTGCTTCAGCGAACCGGAGTCTGGACCCACGACGGCGTGACGTCAGCAGGATGACGTCAGCGGGGGGGGGGCGATGTAGACGACGTGCCAGAGAGGAGGGAAGAGGCCTTGAGGCTGGTGAAGATGCGCTTGAGCTGGGTCGAGTGCTGCATGAGCGCGCGGCAGGCCCGGCCCACGAAGAGCGCCTGCTCGGTTCGCTCCTCTACGCTCATCGCGCCCTCTTTCCCGCCCGTCGCGCTCTGTTGTCGCCCCAAATTTTCGCCCGTCAGTGAACCACGCTCAGTGCCCGAGAGGCGTGGGGCGAAAAGGCGGAGCGAGAGGCGCACCGGGGCGAGCGCAGAGAGCTTGTCGTCGAGCTGGGCAAGGAGAGCAGAGATGGCCTTGAAGCAAGTCTCCTGCATGAACTCGCGAAGCTGAAGCTGGCGGGCCCGCTCCTTCTCCTCGCGGTCGCGCCGGCGCGTCTCGCGCTCGGCCTCGTCGTCGCTCAGATAGGCCGCCACCGTGGTCGTTGTGTTGATTGTCCCCGAGTCGCCCAGGCGTCGCCTGCTGGGCGAGGCCGTCGTCGCCCGCGTGCTGTACGCGCCCGAGCCCGAGCCCAGGTCTGAGGGCGGGGCGACAAAACGCGGGGCGACAACAACGCAACACGTGAGCCAAACTGTCGCACCGATGGGGCGAGAAAGGCGGGGCGAACCGGAGGCGGCGCCGGGGGCGGCGAGAAGGGAGAAGAGGTGGGCGAGGTCGAGCAGGCAGGCCTCGAGCTGGAGGTCAAAGTGGGCGACCAGCTCGGAGAGGCGCGGAGTGAGCGTGGCCGCCTTCTGCTTGAGCGTCTCGAGGGGCTCCCCGCGGCCACGGGAGCCCACCGCGCCTGACGCCCCCAGCGCCACCGCGCGGCTGCTGCCGCTACCAAGGCCGGCGCTGTCCATGCGCCACACGTAGTGCCCAATGGACAGCTCTGTGCGTTGCATTGCAACGCATCAAAATGTGAGCGCTTCAGTGCCGACAAGTACGAATGGCGGCGGGATTCGAACCGTCGTCGGTGCGGAGGAGGTGCGGGAGGGCGTCGGAGGCGGTCAGGCCCAGGTTGACCGACTGGAACCAGAGCTGGACGACGTGGCGCGAGGCCTCGGCAAAGGCCTCGTGGAACATGAAGTCCCACACGTCGAGGCCCGGGCGCTTGATCACCAGCCCGCACACCTGCCGCCAGATCTCGTCGGCCGACGGGAACTTGGTGACCTCGCCCGGCACGGCCGGGAACTCGGGGTTGTCCATCACCTGCAGCACGCGCTGCCGTATGTAGTCCAGATCCCTGCTCCAGCACACACGCGCGCATGCTCGTCATTCCACGCCGCAGTCGTGCATTCCACACATTCCAGATTCCTCGCGTGACGTACTTGGCGAGCTTGGTCTGGAGGAGGGCGTGACGGAGGCCCCACCGGAGGCTCTCGGCCACCGACTCGAGCCACGTCCGGCAGCCCTTCTCCAAGTCGGCCTCCGTGACGCTCCTGTCCCACGCGGCCCACGCCCCCGTCAGCGTGAACGTCTGAAAGACGAGCGCGGCTCAAGGCGGGCGACGCACGTGGACGCCGGCAACAACGGCGACGTTGATGGAGAAGACGATGGTGATGACGTTGAAGAAGAGGAGGAGGAGGAGGAGGAAGATGAAGGTGGAGAAGAGGAGGATGTAGAAGAGGAGGCGGAGGAGGAGGTGAAGAGGGTGGTCTCGGGGGAGCGGAGGGCCTGGGTGAGGAGGGAGGCCGGAAGGCCAAAGGCCGTGGCGGCAAAGTGGGACGAGAAGACGATGCCCATGTGGAACAGGGCGTGCTGCACGAGCGTCACCAGCCGGCACATGCGCTCCGCCAGTTCCTCTGATGCGGTGTGGACGGCACACGCCCCCCATTCGTCAGATCCAACATGTCGACGTGTCGACACCAGACAACAGACAAGCCAGAGGGGCGATGGGCCGGGTACCGAGCGGGAGGCCGGAGATGGAATCGGGCGTGGAGGCGTCAAAGAGGGAGAGGACGAGGCTCTTCTGGGCCTCGAGGAACACGTTGAGGGTCTGCGTGACCGACAGGCGGTCCAGCAGGATCAGCGCGCACAGCGACCCCGCGTAGTGCTGCTCACCCACCCAGCCACCAACACAACACAAGGCCCGGGCCGAGTCAGCCACACGCGAGGGCGCAATGGGGGGGGGGAGGGGCGAGGCCGACCTCGGGCGAGACGCCGCTCTTCTGGAGCTGAGCGCGCGCGTTCTGTCGGATCTCGCTCGGGAACTGGCTGATCAGCGACCACTGCCGCGGCATCAGCGGAATCGATTTCTGTGTAAAATTGGGATTTTTGTTAAGAAAAAGTAAAAAAAATTTAAAATTATGAAACCGATAAAAATAATTAGAAAAAGAACAAGAGAGGAGGGAAGAGGAGTTGATACGAGGAGCGGGGCCGAGGCCGGGTCGTGGACGAGGCGCGAGTGGGCCTGCTCGGCCCGGGTGTAGAGGAGGGTGGCCTTGAGGTAGTCGTTGGCCTCCACGCTCGACCAGATCTGCTCGGGCGCGTCCACCAGCAGCTTCACCTGCAGCGCCACATGGTACTGCTGCCGCCGTTGGTCCACCCGGTTGTCCTCGGCCGTGGCCGCGGCCGTCGCTGTCGTGGGCTGCTGCTGTTGTGGCTGCTGCGGCGCGGCGCCGTCGACGGTGGCGGCGGGCTTGCGCAAGTGGGCAAGAAGGCGGCCCGTGTGGTGGTCGAGCCGCTCGAAGCAGCCGGCGAGGCCCTCGGCCGCCGTCTTCATGGCGATGACCGAGTCGGCCGAGTCGATCAGGTCGCGGTACCGCGTCCTTTGGGTTGGGGGAAGGTCACATGCGTCAAGTGTGAGTGAGCACCTTCTTCTTGGTCTTGTTGGTGTTCTTGTGGCGTGTTGTTGGGGCCAGAGTTGTACGTACCCGACGAGGCGGCGCAGTTCCTGCTTCTTTTTCTCGATCTCATCTCTGAGGAGCGATGAAGAAGCAAAGAGGCAAACAGAGAAAGAGAGGGGAGCGAGTGTTAACACAGGACTGCTGGCCAAAAGAAGCAGAGGAATCTGTTCCTCACGTATGCTGATGTGATGACGTGTAACACGAGGTGGGGGAGGGAGCACCTGGTGAAATCCTCGCGCACTTTGATTTCGGCGATGGTGTGGCGTTCAAAGAGCTGCCGCACCTCTTGCTCTATCAGTGACTCGGCACTGAGGGGCGCCTTCTTGAACATCCTTCTTTGGGAACACCACACCCCCAAGGATCAATCAATCTCGCAAAAGAAATTGCAAAAAATGGAAAGAAAGAGCAAAAGGAAATGTGTTTTCAAAAACCAAAATTTTATTGTTATCTTTCGATGGCCAACTCGCCTCACGAGTCCTGCTCGGTGTTGGTCCTGGCCGTCTGCGCCGAAGCCATGCTGTTCTGCACAAACTCGAGCACTGTCGTGATATATGCGCGTGTGAGTTTGAAATTATGCAAAGTTGTGAAACAAAACAAAAAGACGTACCAAGATGGCGGCCGTAGAGATGGGTGTCCTGCAGGCTCTGGTAGGCGTTCTTGGCCTCCTGCTTCGTGATAAAGTCCACGAACGCGAAACCGCGCGTGCGGCCGTCCATCTTCTTGGGCATGCGCACGCTCTTGAGCTGACCGAAAGCCCTGTTTTGTTTTGAATGGTAAGAACAGAGATAAGTTTAAAAATTGCAAAAAAAATGAAGAAACAATAATAAAGAAATGATACAATTGTAAAAAATTAATAATAATGATAATAAAAAAGTCGCGGGCGTACGCAAAGAGCTCGCGAATCTCGGCCTTGGTGGCCTCGAAGGCGACGTTCTTGACGAGGATGGTGCAGGTGGGCTTGACCGCGAGGCTGGCCTGGTTCTTGCGCTGCTCGCCCTGCTTCTTGGTGTCCGCCGCCTTGCGACCGCCCTGGGCGAACGAGAGCTGGAGGGCGTGGTTGTCGAGCATCTTGCCCTGCAGCTGCTTGATGGCCTTGAGCGCGCCGTCGCGCTTGACAAACTCGACGAAGCCGTAGCCGAGCGACCGGAGCTGCCCGCCGTTCTTGACGTCCTTCCTCTTGGCCACCGTCACGCTGCGCACCGGGGCCACCTGCTCGAACATGCTGCGCATGCCCTCCTCCGTCGACTTGAAGTTGAGGTTCTTCACAAACAGCGTCGTGCCCTCGAGTCGCTCCATATCCTCGGCCTCGAGCAGCTTCTTCTTGTCGGTCACCGCCGTCGTCGTCGTCTCTTCCTCTTCTTCCTCCTCCTCGTCACCATCTTCGTTCTCGTGGTCGCCGGACCGCTCGGGCTTCTTGCCGATGATGGCCAGCGGGGCCCACTCGAGGTAGAGCGGGACGTGGTGGAACCGCGTGTAGGCCAGGTGCTTGAATCCACGCCGCGCCTCGCTCGGCTCCAGGTACTCGATCAGCGCCATCGTTCGTGTCGGCGGCAAGATCACCTTTTTTTGTAAGAAAAATTTAAATTCAATTTAGTTTTAGTGTTTATCACCCCACAATTACAATAATAAATAATAATAATAAATTTGAAAGTGGGGCGTACTCGGGAGATGCTGCCAAACTTAGAGAACATGTCGCGGAGCTCCTCGAGCTTGGTCTGGTAGGGGATGTTCTTGACCAGGATCATGTTCCTGCTTCGCTCCACCTTGGCGTCGGCCGCCATGATGGCCGTGATGCCCTCCAAGTTGATGCCCTCCTACAGTTTGCGAAACACAAATGAATATTAAAATTGAAATATTTCAGAAAATAGTATTCAACTAATTTATAAAAAATAAAGGAAAAAGGAATGGAAAGGAGGCGGTACACTCTTGAGGTAGGCCTTGGTCTCGGCGATGATGCGGGTCTCGGCAATGGCCACGCGCGTGGACATGTTGCCGTCCTCCGGGTTGAGGATCTCCTGCTTGGTCACGCCCAGGTTGGCCGCCACGGCGTCCAGCACGGCGTCCGACTTCATGTAGAAGGGGTTCCAGTTGTGCGACGACGAGCTGGTCTCCTTGAGCTTCTGCTCCTTCTTCTGGCGGAAGGACGACGCCGACGTGCCGTCGGCGTCCTTCTCCGGCGGCAGCGACACCGGGGCCGCCTTGGCCGGCATCACGTGCATCACCCGCCCCTGTGTGTGTGGCCCCGCCACGTCATGCCCACGTCAGCATGGTTGGCCGCCACGTCATGCCCACGTCAGCAGAGAGGCGTGCCTGGAAGATGGAGCCGTCGAGGGCGGTGAGGGCCTTGGCGGCGTTCTCCGGCAGCATGAAGGTGATGTAGGCAAAGCCGCGGGGCTTCTTGGTCTCGCGGTCGATGGGCATGTGGACCTCGGACACGTCGCCGTGCTTCTTGAAGAGCTTGTGGAGCTCATCCTCCGTCGTCGAGTAGGGCAGGTTACGCACATAGAGCCGGCCGGGATCGTCTTCTCCCTCCTCTGCTTCTCCTTCTTCCTTTTCTTTTTCGTCCTCTTTTTCTTGCTTGACCTCCTCTCCCACCTTCTCTTCCTTCTTCTTCTTCTTCTTGTCACCCTCTTCCTTCTCCATTTCGTCTTCTTCACCTTCACCTTCATCTTCACCTTCGTCCTCACCAGCGCCATCTTGGTCGACGCCGTCGTCCTCATCATCGTCATCATCATCGTCCTCCCCGTTGTCGCCTAATCGCATGAGGTCGCTGACGGACATGGTGGGCAAGGCGCCGGCTGCGGCGGTGCTGCTGCTCGTCTGGCCCGAAGCGGCCGTGGCCGTGGCCGCGGGCATGTCCTCGTACATGTCGTCACTGTCCGAGCCGTCTGCACCAGTCCCGAACGCGAGAGACGGGACGACGTCAACATTGATGCACGACTATGACGAAGATGACGATGATGATGATGATGAGGACGACGGCACAAGGGACGTACCAGAGTCGTCAAACTTGAGGTGGGTCTTCTTGAGCACCTGGCCCTCTCCGCCGGGCTTCTTGTTGCGCACAGCCAGGGTCACCTCCTTCACCACCTCGCCTTCATCCAGCTTCCGCTTCTTCACCTATAAATTGCATTTATAAATTGATATCAGCATTTTCGTTCATGATTTGTTTCTTTTTGAAAAAGAAAATAAAATTAATAAATTGTAAGAAGAAAAAGACGGACCTGCTTGACCACGGGCTTGGCCGGTGCCTCGCTCGGGGTGGGCAACAGCAGATCGTTGGCCCACACCTTGCGCCCGTCGGCCGAGGCCCTGGACCTGGTCGACGACAAGAAGTCCTGGTGGTGATGGTGATCGTGGTCATGACAGTGGTTAGCCATCAACAACAACGACGACAACAACAACGGGCACGAACGGTGAGCAGTTGCGGGTCCTCCTTGGCGAGCTCCTCCTTGACCTCAAGGATGTCCTTCCACTTGCGCTTGCGCTCGAGCGCCTCCTTCTTCCTCTCTTCCGCCGCCTCCTTCTTCTCCTCCTGGTCCTTCTTTCGTTGCTCTGCGCACCACACACGTGCGCGCGTGAGCTCTTCCCGTATCGTCATCGTCATCATGCCAAGAGAGAGTCGCGAGGCGTACCGATCTGGTCGAAGCGGGAGCTGCCCTTGGAGTATTTACTCCACGGACGCGGCAACGCGTTGTCGCCGAGCTGTTGTGATGCGCGCGGCAACAGTACGAGGAAGAGCACGCGTGTGCGTGTGTGAGGTGCGTGTGGCGCGCACGGAGAAGGAGAGGTGGGTGGGGACACGTACGGGCCTGGCCATCTCCACGCTGATCTTGGATGTGTCGATGAAAGTGTTGTTGAAATAGTTCATGGCGCCCTTGGCCTCCTTCTCCGTGCGAAAGCCGATGAAGCCAAACAGGCGCGACCGCCCATCGCTGCAAGAACACAACGAGGAACAATAAATTGGATTAAATGAGGAAAAATCGCAACAAATTTAGCAGAGAATCGGCCGTACGCAGTCTTCATGATCTTGACATCCGTGACCTCGCCCCGTTGTGCAAAGTGTTGGCGGAGTCTGTCTTCCTTGATGTGCTTGGGTATGTTCTTCACGCAAAGGCGTGATGTTGGTTGCGCGGACCTGAACCAGAATTGGCTGCATTTAGCCCATCTGCTGGTGATTTCACGATTCGTTGGAGGAACGTACATGGTTTCAGGTTCGTGGTTTGCCAAACAGAACAAATTTGTGTTGGGCCTGAAGATGCAAGTACTGTGCCAAGTTGCCAAATGGAAGAGTTCTTCCGTCGGTATGCGAGAAAGCAGTTGGAATTCGAGAAAATGGACAGAAATAAAAAAGCAACAAAAAAAGCACCAGCAAAAGGTGAGGTGCAGAACAACAAGATCAGAGAGTTTGATCCCGCTACGTGTCTTTGCTGGCCAGCATGTTGTCGCATTTTGCATCTCTCGTGGAGCAAGACGCTTGGGATCACACATGGGAAGACGAAGATGACGGCGAGTCACAGCCTCAAGCGCCTGCCCCCGTTTTTCAGGTACGTGTCGATTTGTTGCTAATCGACGACCCCAAGAAGCTGATCATTCCCGGGCAGGTGGAAGCTGGAGCCTCCGTGCCCTCCTCGGGCGTGAGGCAGCTCGTGGTGGCGCTCTACGGGGCCGGCTCCGTGTTCGCCAGCTGCGCCTGGGCCGACCGCCTGCAAGCGCCTCCGCTCGCCCGCGTTCTGCTACCGCCCGCGGCACGTCTTGCTCTTTCACCGCACACACGCGTATGCGTTTTGCATCTGTTCTCACACGCGTACACACACGTCCTGCTTTGTAGAGCGAGAGCGGCAAGAGCGAGGAACTGGCCACGGTCCACCGCCTGGACGACGCCACGCTGCTCGTGCTGGGCGTCAAGGCCGTGCCGGCCGACCAGGCCTTTGGCTTTGCCCGCCTTCTCGCGCAACACCTGCCTCTGCCGGGCGCCGAGGCGACGCTGATCCTGCACAGCCTGAGCCGACACGAGTACCTCCACGCGGGCGCCCGCGAGTCGACCGCCACCCTGCGCCTGCTCGAGACCCAGGCCGCGCGCGCTCGCCGCGAGGGCGGCGCGCCTGTGGCGTGCCCCTACCTGGAAGTGCCCAACATGGTCGAGGGTGCTGCCGCGGCCCTGCTCTCTCACGTACGTTGGCCTTTTTTGCATCATTAGTATTAAAAAGTATAAATATTTTACATTTTACATTTGTTTTTTTAACTATTTTATTTTATAATTGCGCTGACCGAGCGGCCCGGGACAGTTGGAGCGGCGAGGGCAGGTGGGACGGCTCGTGGTGAGCGTGCTGGGCGAGGAGCCGGGCGGCCGCCTGGGCGTGGAGGCCGTGCAGGGCTTCGCGACGGTGCTCGCCGCCGACAGCAGCCTCCTCGGCCCATCGGCGGCGCCGCTGCCGCAGCTCGACGTCCAGCGCACGCAAGCGGCCACCAAGGCCTTCAACGCGCGCCTTTCCCTCCCCAAGACCAGCATCTTCCTCTAAAATCTTCGTCTTGTTTGTGTCGACAAATGAAAATGATGCCAACACGCGACGACAGGACACGACACACGCGCTGTCGTTTTCGTTCTTTCTCTCTACTGGGAGGTGGCCTTGTGCATGGCCTGGGCCAGGTACTCGACGTTGTGCGAGTTGACGCCCGACACCGACATGCGCCCGTCGAGGTTCATGTACACGTGCAGGGTCCTCAGCGTTTGGACCTGCGCCGCAAACACACGCGCGCGTGTCGTGTCGTGCGGTGAGCAAACGGAGCGCCGAGAGAGCGAGCAGGATCGCAGATAAACCGAGCGTACCTGGGGCGCGGTGAGGCCCGAGTAGGCAAACATGCCGATCTGGTTGGTGATGTGCTTCCACGAGTGCTTGGAGCCGAGGGCCTCGAGGTTGTCGACGAGGGCGCGGCGGGCGCCGATGATGCGGTCGGCCATGGTCTTGACGTCGGTCTGCCACTGGGCGCGGAGGACCGGGTCGGAGAGGACGGTGCCCACGATGCGCGCGCCGTAGGCCGGCGGGTTGCTGTACATGGGGCGGATGACCTGGTTGAGCTGCGACATGACGGCCTCGGTCTCCTTGGCGTCGGAGGTGACGATGTTCAGGGCGCCCACGCGCTGGCCGTAGAGGCCCATGTTCTTGGCGTAGGACTGGGCCACGAGCACCTGGTGGCCCTGCTCGGCAAAGTAGCGGAACGCCGCGCCGTCGCGGTCGATGTCGCCGCTGGCGAAGCCCTGGTAGGCGCAGTCAAAGAACACGACGTGCCGCCGCTCCTTGCAGGCGTCCGAGACCTGCTTCCACTCCTCGAACGACGGGTCCACGCCCGTCGGGTTGTGCGCGCACGCGTGGAGCAGGATCACCGACCCCTCCGGCGCGTTCTACATCCACGTTTGGTTCACATTTCGTTTTTCCGAAACATTAGCGAAATAATTATGAAAAAGAAATAAAAAAGAAATTTGTTGGCGGGAAGAAGCGTGTAGAGGGTTCGGGGGATGTACCCTGAGGTCTTCGACGAAGCCCTTGGCGTCGAGGCCCTTGGTCTTGGGGTCGTAGTAGCGGTAGCGCTTGATCTCGAAGCCGTTGAGGTTGAAAATGGGGAGGTGGTTGACGTAGGTCGGGTCGGCCACGTAGACGGCGACGCCCTTGTGCGAGGGCGGCAGGAAGCGCGCGAGGAACTCGGCACCGACGCGCAGCGCGCCCGTGCCCGAGATGGCCTGGACCGTGGCGACGCGCTTGTCCTTGAGCAGCGGGTTGGTCTCGCCAAAGGCGAACTCGGCCGTGCGCTTGCAGAAGACGTCCCAGCCCTTGAAGGGCAGGTAGTCGTGGCCGACCTTCTCGTTGAAGATCTTTTCCTCGGCCATGCGCACCGACGGCAGCACCCAGTTCTTGCCGTTGTCGTCCTTGTACACGCCGCGGCCCAGGTTCACCTTCAGCGGCGATTGATCCTGCGGAGCGTGTGCGACGCGAGCGAGCATGTGCGTGAGTCAAGTAGGAGCGGCCGCACACACGCCCCGCGCGGTGGGTGGCCGGCCCGTACGGCTTCGAAGGCGGCGTTGGTGGCGTGGTTGGAGTCGAGGGGCGCCACGCCGAGGTGGGCCCACAGGGACGAGGCCGCGCGGGCCGACGACGAGGACGAGAAAAGTCGCCGACAGGCCGGAGCGGCGCTCGATGCTGCCGAGGCAGTGGTGGTGCTGCGTACACAGGAGAAGGTTAGATGTTGCCACGAATTCAATTTAATCAAAGAGTTTTCGAATCAGGCCGATTTTGTTTTGCCCTTGCGCCGGTCACATTGTGTGCGAGTGAAGAGACCGGAGGGGCATAAGAACCTTGTGACAGCGCGCTTGAGCATGTTGAGTGTGGGTACGAGAAGACGAGGAAGAGAGAGAAGAAGTTCGGGCAAGCGAGGGCGCGACACGACTCACCAGCCTCGGGAATTTGGCGATGTTGTCATCCTTTAAGGAGGCGGTGTCACAAAAAGCACGGCACAGTTCGGCTGTGCGGCTTGAAACACAGTTCACAGGCCAAGTCGAGCGGCCAACAACGCTGCCCCTGGCGCCGCAGTGGCTCGAGCCGAAAAGGCCGTGGCCAGGTCGAAGCCCTGCAGCTTATTGGCCTTGGCCGCTAGAAACAGTCATAAAAAAAAAGAGTTTTTCATTGACACAACTTTGGCACGCCACGGACGGCCATTGGCACACGCCCGCGAGGACGAGCGCCTCAGGGCTGTGGGGGCGTCAGCTTGGCGCGCAGGGCCTGGCTGGCCTCGATCTGGGCGGGCGAAGAGGTGAGGCCAGACAGCACGCCGTCGGCGTTGCGCTCCACCATCCGCTCCCGGAACTTGTCTGCGCCGCCATCATCATTATCATCGTCATCAACACCAACAACATGGCGGTTAGCGTTGTTCTGTTGCAGCTCTTCAAGAGAGGCGGGACACGCACCGGTGTCGGCGAGCGAGGAGAGCAGGCCGATGATGCCGACGATGACGTCGTCGCTCTTGGTCTTGGTGAGGCCGTTGAGGAGCACGTCGATGAGGCCATCCTCAAGGACCAGCTTGGTCTGGACGGCGTCGTCCTTGCCCTGCGCGGCAGTGACGAGGTGGCGCACGGCCCGGAGGCCTTCGTGCTGGAGGATCTCAAAGGGCGAGTCGAGCAGGAAGTGGAGGAGGCCCACGCCGGCTTCCCGCAGGATGCGCTCGTGGGCGGCGGGCTCCTCGGCGAGGATGGCCAGCGTGCGGGCGGCCTCGTACTGGATGCGCAGGTCCTTGGGCTTGTCGTCGGTCTTCTCGGTGGTGTCGATGATGATGGCGTCCTTGATCCGAATGAGGGCCTCGAGACCGTTGTCGTTGTCCACGACAAACTTGCGGCGGTTCTCGGGCGCGGCGAGGAGGGCCTTGATGGCGCCGATGGCGGCGAACATGGCGTGGGCGTTGGTCGACGACAGGCACGCGATGAGGCCCGGCATGACGCCCACGGTGTCGGCCACCCGGACCTTGTTCTGGGCCGAGATGGACAGGTTGCGCAGCGCGCCGGCCGCCAGGTGCTGCAGCCGCGCGTCGCGCGTGGCCAGCAGAGGGGCCAGCGCCCGCGCCGCGCCGGCGTCGACGAGTTGCACGCACTTCTCGTCGGACCGGGCGATGTTGCCGACGATCATGGCCGCGTTGAGCTGGATCTCGGGGTCGGTGCTCAGCTGCAGCAGGCTGAGCAGCAGCTCCACCTCCTGGAAGAGACTGTTGGCCACCTCGTCGTTGAGGACGAGCTGGGCCACGATCTTGATGCTGTGCTTGCGCGTGGTGGCCTCCGGGGCCTTGGCCAGGTTGAGCAGCGGCGGGATGACGCCCTCGGCCAGGAACCAGGACTTGAGCTCGTCCATGGAGGCCAGGCTGTGGAGGACGTCGGCCGCCGTGACCTGAGCGGTCTCAGCCTCGTCGTCGGCGAGCAGTGGCACGAGCACCTTGAGGCCGCCCGCCTGGACAAACTCGAGCGCGTGCAGCTCTGCGCGCGCGCAAGCGTCGTGTGAGGCCAAGTCTGCGCGCAGCTCTGCTTTGCGCGCACACGTACTGTTCTCGATCATGACGCCGAGGGCGGCGAGGGCCTCGACCGTGGTGTTCTCATCCCTGTTCTTGCGGAGGAAGTCGATCAACAACTTGAAGCCGCCGGCCTTGACGATCTCCACGCGGTTGTTCTCGTTGTCGCCGATGTTGGTGACGACTCGGTAGGCCATCATCAAGATGGCCTCGTTGTCGCTGTGCAGGAGGTCAAACACGACGGGGATGACGCCCTTTTGCACGACCAGCTCCTTGGCATCTGGGTGGATGTGTGGGTGTGTTCGCATTGGCCACGCTGAGTCATGCTGACGTGGCAAACCACGGGGAAACAGTGTCGTACGGTCGACGGAGGAGACGTTGGCCAGCGCGCCGGTGCTGTTGCGCTTGACGTCAACGTCCTCGCTGGCCATCAGCTCGATCAGACGCGGGACCACGCCAGCGGCGATGATCTTATCGATGCTTCCCTCTGCGCGGTGTCGACACACGTTCACTCGGGATGAGGGGACGGCACAAAGCTGAAGCTCAAGAAGCCACAGAGAGGCAGGGCAAGGCGAGGCGGGACGCACCGTGCTCGTAGGTGAGGTTGCCGAGGGCTCGCGCGGTCCACTTCTGGAGGGTCACGTTCTGCGTGCGTGCCAGGATGGCCACGAGACGCTCCAGCAGGCCGTCGATCGCGCCCAGACGCTCGCGGTTCTCGTCTGACGGACAGGGCACACCATGAAGCATTGGCCGGTGAGCAACAACAACAAAGCAATGGGCTCGCGACGCGCAGCAAGCTGGTCTCAAAGAAGAAGAAGTGTATACCCACGCGGGCGAGGTCGCCAATCAACTCGGTGAGCGAGGCGAGCACGGAATCGTCCTCGGATGTGTTCACCATGGATGCAATCTTTGCAAGATGTGCGTCATCGACCTGCGTCTTCTTGGCCTCGTCTGCCAGGCCCAAGCGTGGCTCATTAAGGCAAATGCAAATTTCAATCGGCGACCGTAGAAGGAGGGGGAGCGGCACAAGGGCGCACCATCTGGAAAGATCTTGTTCAATTCCTCCTTGAGCTGATCGAGTGAAAGAGGATCCATAGTCTAGTTTTACACGTGTGAGAAATGCTGCTTCCTGCTGCTGATTACAAACGAGCAGCCACTCAGGTTGCTGACTTTCTTTGTAATTCGAAGAAACCACTGGCTGACGTCAGCCAGCAGCCGAAAAGCTCTTCGACGAAGAAGGAGATTGATGTATAAATAACAACCCATCTACTCGTCATGCTACAGACCCCGCGAGGCTTTCTTGGTTATGGCCAAATGGAAAGAGAGACTCATCAGGCGCTCTCCTCGCGAGCCTTGCGCAGCGCCTGCAAGCGCTCAAAGTCGGGGTTGAGGGCCTTCTTGGGCGCCTCGAAGCTCACGAGCTCGACCTCGAACAGAAGCGTCGCATTGGGCGGGATCTCGGGAGGCGAACCTGTGCACACACGTGACGTCAGGCTCATCATGACGTAGAGCATGTACGTGGGCACATCACATACCCTCCTTGCCGTAGGCATACTTGGCCGTGATGGTGAGGAGAGCCTTCTCGCCCTTCTTCATGGTGGCGACAGCTCTATCCCAGCCCTGAATCACCTCGCCTGGAGGTCACACGATCATCACCAAGCGTGAGCAGCAAGCAAGCGTGATGGGCGGCAAAAAAGGGGAGCGCGTACCCTTGCCCAGCGTGAACTTGAACGGGTAGCCTTGGCTGGCATCAAAAACCTCGCCTGACGCAAGCCGGCCCTCGTAGTTCACTAAGTTCAAACTAAGAAATCAGAAGAAGTCTTGGATGCAATTCGAAGGCCTCAGCTGCCTGGCTCGGGTGGGCCGAAATGAGACGCGTGTGCGCAATGATTTTTTGAAGCAGACAAGACGTGTCACGATCATGCAGTACGTACTATGTACAACCGAGTGCTTAGGGGGCACGCTGCCCGAACCAGCAGACAGGATCTTCTTCACAACGCCTCCATCTTTGGTAATTTTCTCTACATGACGTTTCATGAACACGCATCGATGTCAGGCCAGCTTCATGCTAAAAGTTGCACCATCATCACAATCACATCAAAGGCGTGCCGCACCTCCATCTGCAGACATTTCGTGTATGATCGAGCGGCCGCTAGTGTCGGCAATAATAGCAAACCTTTCTGCCGTTTTTCTGGCACTCAAATAGCAGAACTGGATTTTCTCTCTTTATTTACTTTAGCTTTTTTAAACGATTTAATTGTAATCCACCTCGTAGGCCGACGCGACATGAGCCAAAGGGGAGGTAGCACCGGCAACCAGCGTGGGCGAGGAGGTGGGGCTCACCGGCAAGGAGGAGCCCCACGGAAGCGCGGCGGTGCGCCTCCTGGCTTCGATAATCCCCCAGTGACCAAGCGAGAGATTGAACAGCAACAGCAACAGCTGAAATACGTACGTGTCTTCGATCGCCATTAGCTTTCCTCGTTCCATTTTGCTCATTAATTTCATCATCAACTCTCGCGTAAAATCACTGTTGCCTGCAGGAACAAGAGAGACAGGCAGAAGAAGAGATCAAGCGACGCGAGGCCGAGAAGCGCGGGTCGGGCCTGGGTGTCGAGCAGTTGAGCAGCTATGTCAAAGGCACCACGGGCCAGCTCGTCCGCGTGGCCGACCTGTCGGCCCACTGGCTCGACCCCGCCCTGCAGCTCCCGCCCTTCCTCCCACAGGACAACCTCGCCCTCACCGGTACTACCTCTTCTTCCTCTGACGTCAGCCTCGTCTTGCTGAACCTCGGCCGCCACGCAGAGGAGCGATTGGCGGGCTCGCAGGCCGTGCTCGAGGTGCTCGACGCCGACCTGTCGCGTCTCCTACGCCAGAAGTACCACATCTTCTGGAGCCACGTCATCTTCGATTCACGCCTCACGCGGCTCATCGACTCCTTCCTGCGCTACGCGCGCCGGGCTTACGACGCTGACGGCGGCGCGCTCGACCCGGCCTCCACCTACTTCTCGGTCTTCACCAAGATCTTCAAGGGTCCGCTCTCTTCCACATTCTCTTCCTTGCCGCACGCGCGCGTGTGTCGTGCGCGTGTGTCTCATGTGTGCGCGTGTGTCGTGTCGCGGGAGCAGTGCTGCTGCGAATGTCGACCAATCGAGAGTCGGCGACGGACTTTATGGACGCGCGCTACTTTGCCGACCTGGTCTATGACAAGTGGCTCTTTGACGTGCCCAAGCTGTTTGACATCTGCACCCTCTACGCCTCCTACAACACGCAGGAGGTGAGCCGCCTGGTGTCGTCCCTGTTCCGGCTTCAGCCCAAGTTCGTGGACGACCTGCGCGAGGCCGCGCCCCTCATCAGCCGCGTCCTCGAGGTACGCCCTTTCCTTGTTCATCATCATCATCATCACGATCATGACGATGCTGATCGCGCCGAGCAGGAGGTGGAACGGCGCCTGCACCAACTGGCCAAGGAGGCCGGGCCGCAGGGCAGGAGCTTTGCCGTTGGCGGCAGCGGCGGCCGCGAGGAAGAAGAGGACAAGGTGGCGCAGCTATGCGACGTGGAGTACTACCTGCAGGACATCCTGGCCACGCTCTACTCGTTTGTCCGGGTCCACCCGGAGTCGGCCGCCGTCTTCCGGGCCCATGTCGACATCACCTTTCTCGGCCAGATCTACGACCGGGTCCTCCCCAAGCTCTGCCGCATCGTCGTCGCCAACCCGGCCGATCAAGGTGCGCACGCGCGTGTGCTGCGCGCGTGTGTCGTGTCGTGTCGTGAATGCTGACTGGCGGACACACGCGCGGTGGTGGCGGCAGACCGGCGAGAGGGCTACCTGGAGCGGGCCAAGACCTACCTCGTGGGCCTGGGCCACGTCCTGCTGCAGCGCTACTACACGGAGCCGCTCCAGCAGGCCGACCGCAAGGGCAAGGGCAAGGAGAAGGACGATGGCAAGACCCGTGGTGCGTCACTATTTTATCGATATTTTTTAAAAAATATTATATTATTTTCTTTACTAATTGCACGCTGGGGGCGGAAGCAGGGAGGGGAGACGAGGGCCTCGCGGACGAGCTGATGAACGTGCTGCAGGCACTGACGAGCACAGAGGGCGAGACGTCCTTCATCCGCGACATGGGCTTCAACCACCCGCTCCTCGAGACCCTCGAGACCGTCCGCTCCAAGATGTATTTTTCCTCTTTATTTATTTATTTATTTAATTCTCAAGTTTTTTCCTTTAGGGACCCGACGGGCTTCGATTGGGTGATGGCCATCATCCGCTCCCTCTGTGGCGTGGCCTCGGCCGCGCCCAGTGCCGGACCCGCGGCCGCCGCTACCGCCGCTGCCGCTGGTGGCGACGCTGCCGAGGCCGCCGCGCGCTCCGGCGCCTTTGAAGTGGTGCGTCTTTCTCCGGTGGCGAAGCGCGCTTCGGCTCTCCTCTACAGGTGGTTGCTGACGTGGCAGCCAAACTAGGACGCCCGGCGCGCCTCGCTGATCTCGCAGGTGCGGGATCTGTTCCCGGAGCTGGGCGAGGGCTTCATCGCGGCGTGCCTCCACGAGTTTGGCGACAACGCCGAGGCCGTGATCGACGCCCTCCTCACCAACGCCCTGCCCGCCAGCCTGGGCGCGCTCAAGCGCAACATGGCCCTCCCCGCCAAGCCCGTGGCCGTCGCCGCCACCGCGCCGGCCAAGCCCGCGCCCGCGCCCAAGCCTTCTGCGAGCGCGCCCGCCGAGGCCGCGGAGCGGCGCAGCGTGTTTGACGACGAGGACAGAGGCCTCGCCAACGTGCGCGTTCTGCACGGCAAAAAGTGCGTGATTGAAGCCATCGGTTCATTCTTCAAATTGTTATCATTATTCACATTATTTCTTGTGGTTTGGCGCGGCGCAGGAAGCAAGGATCGGCGTTTAAGGTGATGGCCCAGAAGGAGGAGGTCAAGAAGCTGCGACACACGTTCGAGCAGTACGAATACGAGGACGAGTACGACGACTCCTACGACTCCTTCCAGGCCGTCGGCGACGCCGATGGAGAGGTGCGTCTCGCGCGCGCTTGTGTGTGCTCTCGTGTTTGTGTGCTGTGCTGTGTGTCGTGTCGTGCGGTTGCTGACACACGCACGCGCGCACGCACGCAGGGCCTGAACCCGATTCAACCGAACCCCAACCGGCCGCCCACTCGTCGTCCGGACGCCGTCGACGCCGAGGACGAGATCGCCAAGTCCACCGAAGGCGGCGGCGCCAACGGCGAAAGCAACAACAACGATGAGGACGACGACAATGCGGAGGACGACGATGACGATGAGGATGGCGGTGCCAAGGGCGCCAGGGCGGCGCGGGGCAGGCGACCGGCGGCCAATCCCGTCGGGGCAGGCCGTGGCCGCGGCGCCGGGCGAGGCCAGCAGCCGCCTCAACAGCAACGAGCGCCGTCGGCCGCCGGGGCGGCGCGAGGCGGCGGCGGCGGAACGGGAGGACGCGGAGGCCGCGGAGGACGAGGCGGGCGAGGGCGCGGCGGGCCCGTGGGCGACGCCATGAGCGACCGACAGAAGCTGATGAAGGATCGCCACAAGGCCCGCGTGGCCAACCACAACCGAAAGGACCGGGCCCTCCGAAAGACCTTCACGACGCCGCTTCCGCCCTCGACTTGATCGCGCAGCAGCAGCACACCGTCGTCTGCAGGACGCGACAGTTGCGGTGCAGCTCCACAAAAGTCCATAAAAGGAAGTTGCATTGCAACTGACACTACAAACAAAATTCGGCATTTCATGTCAGTTGTCATGCCCTGTGACTTGCAACGGTTGAAGGTGTCATGCTTCTTGCGACAAAGCTCAACATACGCTCTCAACTGAGCAAACCTCTCCATGTACACCACGATGCTCAAGAAGAAGAACAACCACATGCCTGGGACGAAGGAAGAGCCAACCAACAACGTTGATGGGCGACTGCATGACCCGACGCACGGCGACCTCATGTTGGTAGTGCACGCGGAGCACCATCATCGGCTTCACCACATGCGCCAAGTGTCCAGGAAAGCCACGACCTCTTCGTCCTCGCCTTCTACATCTTCTTCTTTGTCGCGACTTCCGGCTGTGGACGTGTTTCACGTGCATCGGGCGCTCCTGTGCCGCTGGTCCCCCGTGTTCGCGTGCATGCTCGAGGGCGCGGGCTTGGCCGAGTCGGCCCAGGACGTCGTCCACCTGCACGAGGACCCGCTACACGCGCCCTTCTTTGGCGACCTGCTGACGTACCTCTACGATATGCTCCCCCTCGAACTCAACGTCCACCGCGGCAAGAAGGGGATGAACCTCTTACGCCCCGGGAACGTCCTCGCCTTCCTCCACTTCCTCGACAAGTACGACCTGCCGGCCTGGATCAAGGCCGAGTGCGAGGACGTGCTCGTGCGCCAGCGGCCTCGTTCGTGGTCGCTGCTCGTGACGGCCCAGAGGCACGGCCTCGAGCGCCTGCTGGCCCGGCACGTCGCGTGGGCCAGCGCCAGGCTCGACGGCCTCCACGCCTGCGACCTGGGCAAGACCTGGGACGAGGGCGAGGGAGGACGGCTGATGCAGCAGCTCGAGGCCGAGACCCTGGAGCAGATCCTGCGCCACACCGCCGCAAGGCTGCATCATGTCAAGCAGCTCCTCCACCGCATGCTACGCGCCGCCAACTGCCCGCTGTGCTCTCCTGCGCACCAACACCACCACCACTTTGAGCTCTACTGCTCTCACCACTTCCACTTCACCAGCCTCCTCGCCATTCTGGGCGATGATCACTAGAAAAGGCGAGCAACGAAACCTGCTCAGCCGCCATTGGCTAGAGCTTTGTAAAACTTTTTAATTTTTAGAACAAGTTTGACGCACAAACAAAGATGAACGCACTGCGCTCGAGTGGTCTCCTCGTGTATTGCTTGCTCGTGGTTCTGACCGCCGGCGCCAGGGCCGATGACTCGGTTGTAGTGACCTCAAGCGGGCCCGTGCAGGGCGTCGTGACCCCGACCTACCGCGTCTTCAAGGTCTTCTTCCCCTCTCCTTCTCTTTCTCCTTTC
>NAVB01000060.1:0-10669 GCA_002179805.1 Acanthamoeba lenticulata | reverse complement strand
CTCACCGCCTGACTGGGCGCCAGAGGGAATGATCACGTCCCAGTCCTTGAGGTCGAGCACGCCGCCGGAGATGGCGACGGGCGGGAAGGGCACCGGGAGGGCCTCAAAGTTGGCCTGGCCGCCAGACACGCGGAACGTGGGGCCAAAGGCCGTGTAGACGATGCCCTCGCGGAAGTTGGCCACACCACCGTCGACGATGGTGTCGCTGGTCGACTGCAGGTCGGCAAACACATCGCTCACACCGCCGGAGAACTTGAAGTTGCCGGCGCCCGTCAGCTGGCAGGTCGTGGGCAGCAGGTGCTGGTCCATGTTGTCGGAGCCACCGAACGAGATCTGGCCGCCGGTCGTCGCCTCATAGCTCGAGTTGTCGCAGTTGCCACCGCCGGCGAGGATCAAGTTACCCGCGGACGACCGGACGAGCGAGGCCGGACCGCTGTGGTGCCGGAACACCATGTCGAGGCTCGAACTGGAGCCGGCGTAGGCCGACTTGGACACAAGGCCAAAGTTGTCGAACACGCTGGGCGGCTGACCGGACGTCTTGCACCAGCACGAGCTACCGGCGGGGTCGGCCTGGAACGTGGCGTTGTACCAGTTGATGAACGGAGCGCTGTTGCTCGTGTAGACGTTGCCGTTGATCCACTGGGTGGAGTTGTAGTTGACCAGCTTGCGGGCCATCGTGGCCGTGCTGACCGTGGTGGAGACCACCAGCGTGCCCTGGATGACGGTGGTGCCGATGCCGGTCATGAGGCCGCCGGTCCACTGGTAGGTGCCCCAGATCGTCGCGTTGCGCACGCCCGTGACGGCGCCGGCCGATTGGGCCACGTTATCGATGTTGTGCTCGGCGTCGCCCAGGTCGAGCGTGCCACCGTTCACGAGCAGTGTCGGGTGGTCGCGGTCGATGGCGTAGTGGAACAGCAGCGTGCCTCCTTTGACCTCCAGGCTCTGCGCCGCCGTGTTGGTGAAGTTGGTGGCCGGCAGCATGTGGGCCACGCCACCGTCCACGGTGAGCTTGCCGCTGCCCTGGAACGTGCTGTTGATGGTGACGTTGCCGCCCGAGACGAGCACGTAGCTGCCCGAAGCGCCGGTGATGACGGAGAGCGAGCTCAGGATGGACGTGCCGTCCTTAAACACAAGCTGTGTGGTGCCCGCATGCAGGAACGTGCCGGAGCTCGAGCCGCCACCGGAGATGTAGAGATCCTGGCCGCCCGTCGTGGCGGTGCCGTTGTTGTTGAACGGGATGTAGACGTAGCCGGGTCGGCTGCCGCCCGTCGTCACCGTGCCGTAGTTGTCGAAGGAGCCCGAGCCGAGCAGGTTCATCTTCCGGTCCACGCCAGCGACGTAGTTGCCGCAGCAGGTGAGGGCGAACGTGAACGTGCCCGACGGGTTGTTGGTGAAGCCGCCGCTGTAGACGTCGATGTTGCCACCGCTCCACGTGAGCGCTCCGTTGTTCACCACTCGGCAACGCAGAGTCTATCATGGGTACCGCGTGTGCAAGTGTGATGAGTCCACATACCACATCTCACGGTCTGAAAGTGTGTGAGTGTGTGTGTGTACCTTATCCGAGAGGTCGTAATTGTCGTCCCAATAGCCGTCCGAGGGCGTCATCTGGCCCGTGCCGTTGTTGATGAGCTGGCCGGTCGCCAGCGGGCACGTGACGGTGCCCAGGTTCCAGTTCAGAGCCCCCACCACGGTCACGGGGCCCGCCATGGTGACCGTCGCCGGGTAGGGCACAGCGGCTCTATAAGTATCGCTGCCGATCATGAGCTCACCCACAACATGCGGGTACTGGCCAAAGTCGAGCTGGCCATGCATCAGCTCTGCATATATAAAGAGGAACAAGATATGTTAGCAAAAAGAAAAAGAAAAGAAAAATCCCTCGCAAGGAAGGGGAAACAGGTCGAGTGTTTGAGGCACGAACCGAGGGCAGGCATGTTGTTGGTGGCCACGTCGGCAAAGGTCAGCGTGCCAAAGGAGGCAGACGACTGGGTTGTGCCCACCTGGATAGTGCCGCTCGGGGTGAACTGCGTCGTCGAAAGCACGGTGGCGTCGCCCAGCAGGTAGATGGTGCCAGTCACGGCCACGCGGCAGGCCATATCGACATTGTTGAGGAAGTACATCGAGCCCGAGCCGATGAGGCTGGTCGTCGGGTCCAAATAGGTGTACGACGAGATGAACTTGAGGGTGCCCACGGCGTTGAAGGTGCCGTTCGACTGCGTGCCGGTCGCATTGACCAAGAACGTGGTGGACGCCGCAACCGAGACTGCGCGCAGAGGAAAAGTCATGATGGTTTGTTGTTACTGGTAGAGCCAAAGGTGAAAGTGAGGAGCGAAGGAAAGAAGCACGTACGGGTGCCGTTGTTGACGACCCGAGCATTGATGGTCGAACCGGTGCCGCTGATCTGGGTCAAGGTGCCGTAGTTGACCACCTGGCCCGTCGAGCCCGTCATGGTGTTGGCGCCAGAGAGGCGCCACGTGGCCGTGTTGTAGATCACCACCGATGCACCGCCGTTCAGGGCGATGTCGCCCGCCGACCAAGTGGACGAGGCGCCGCTGAGCTGGAGCGTGTGGGCGCCCGCGATCACTTTGTCGCTGTTGGACGCGAAGCTGACGCTCCCGAGCACCTGCGTCTTGCCGCGCCCAGAAAGCGAGCCGGTGTAGAAGGCGAGGCCGTCGAGCACGGTGATGGTTCCATCGGCGATCACCTGCGCACCGCCGGACCCGTCGCTGGAGCCCATCTGCATGGAGGACAGGGTCACCGCGCGGCAGTTGAAGTTGACGGTGCCGTTCTGCGCCTTGAACGGCGCGCCCAAGTCGACCACGGTGGCCTCGGCCCGCACGTCCAGCGAGCCGCTGGTGACGCTGGTCGTGCCTCCGGTGGCGTTGTAGGTGTTCTTCACGATGAGCGAGCCGCCGTTGACTAGAAGCAGGCCAGCCACGGTAACGGTCGAGGCGCGGTCAAACAAGTACGAGGCCGAGACGTCGTCGGTGGGCACATCCACGCGGAGGGTGGCGTTGGTGGCCACGTCGATGTTGTTCCAGTTGGTGCCAGAGGCGATGGCGAGCGTGCCCTGCGACACCTTCACGTTGCCGTAGTTCTCGAAGTCGACCAGCACGCGGCTGACCGCTGTCGCGTTCTGTGCGACGATGACGCCCTTGTTAACAACCTGCACGCCCAACGTACCCCACATGTCGCCGACGGCCGAGAACACAAAGGTGGCCGTCGGATTATTCACGAAAGTCGCCGAGTTGGTCAGGATGATGTCGCCGCCGGTCCAGACACCATCGCGTTGCTGAGTTGGTGTTGGCGCGAACGTGCAGTGTAAGTTCCAGTCTCTCAAAAGCTCCAAGAAAGAAAAACTATGCATACGTTGTAGAAGGCCGCCATGTTGAGCGTCTTGTCACCCTCACCAGAGATGGTGGTCTTGTTGAGCACTGTCACCGATCCGGAGCCTTGAATGGCGCCGCCGGTCTAAAAAGCAATAGAGTCAGCATCAACAAAATCTTGAATATTAAATAAATAAAAAGACTTACCCAGTTGAAGAGGACGACAGGCATGTCGATGTTGGTCGAGAAGGCGCCACCAGAGACGAGGAGCGACGGGATGGTGAAGTTGAGGCAGTGGATGCGCATCAAGCCACCCGACACGATGAACTGCGACGGCACGTTCTGCGGCTGCACGTAGAGGTCTGCAATGCCGCCGCTCACGGTGAGCGGGTTACCGAAGTTGGCCAGCGTGGCGTCGGCGTTGAAGTTGACCTGCCCGTCGCTGACCTCGGTCGAGCCGGAGACGTTGTAGAGCGAGTCGATGGCGATGGTGCCCGACAGGACGGCCTTGCCCGAGCCCGCAAAGGTCGAGTTGGACAGGAGCGAGAAGACGCCGCCCAGCTGCACCGTGGCCGCCGGACCAAAGGTGATGGTGCCGTTGTTGTAGCCGCCGCCCGCCAGGTAGAGCATACCGGAGCCCGTGGCCTGGGTGAAATTGTTGTTCTCGAAGGTCAGCTGCAGCGTCGCCGCAGCCGAGCCGATGGCCGAGAGGGTGCCGTCGTTGACGAAGACCGAGTCCTCGCCACCGCTGTCGGAGAAGCTGAAGGGCGCAGTAAAGTTGATGGTAAAGGTGCCCTGGTTGGTGATGTAGCCCTTGCGCGCTCCAATGATGTTGCCCGCAAGCCAGATCGTGTCCTGCGAGGATTCGTGTGACTTTCATACAAGATAAAACAAAACAAAAGAGAGGCAATGCATACGGCAACGTTGGTGAGCGTGGCGAGCGTGATGAGCTTGTCGGCCGGGCTGTCGATGGTGATGCCGTGAAGGCAGCGAATGCCAGAAGGCAAGTTGTAGAGGTGGCCGCCCAGCCAGTAGAAGCGCTTGTTGGTGACGAACGAGCCCGTGCCGGTGAGGGTGCCGCTGGCCAGCGTGAAATCTTCGTTGGCCACCAGCTGCCCGCTCACCGAGTGCGCACCGCCAAACACGTAGCCAGGCGTGTTGATCGTGGCGACGCCGCCAATGTCCAGACCAGTGGCGCGCAGATAGAAGCCAGTGGAGACCGTCAGGTTCTGGGTCGTGTGCAGCGTGCCGGCGACATCGAGCACGGCAGCGTTGATGTTGGCATCGTGGAAGTCCGCCGCGCCACCCGTGAGGTTGAAGTTGTGGCCGATGTTGGTGAGCACCGAGCCCGTTTGCAGGTCGAGCTGACCGCTGATCACGTTCGTGGTGCCAGAGACGTTGTAGACAGCCCCCGATTGCACGGCCATGTTGCCGTCCAGCTCCAGCGTGCCTTGGACGGCCATCACGCTGCCGGTGAGCAGGTTGTGCACCGTGATGCCCTTGAACGACAGCGCAGCCCCGGCGGCCACGTCGAATCGGCCTGAGTTCTTGGTGCCATAGTACGCGATCTGGACCTTGCCGGAGCTGATCGTCGAGCTGCCGGACTGGTCGAATAGCGCGTTGATCACGTTCGTAGAGTTGGTGCTGCTGCATCACGTTCACATCAACACACATCAGCCAACTGTAATGGACCACGATAAAATGAATACAGAGAAGAGGGAAGGCGTTGTTGGTATGCGTACCCGTTCTTGAACAACGTGCCCGAGTTGGCAAAGTAGAGAGACGCTCCACCCGTCCAGATAAAGGAACCGCCGGGCATGAGGTAGAAGGAGCCCGAGTTGACGATGGATCCACCGCTTGTGCCCGAGACGTCACCCTGTAGACCACAAGCAGACAAGATTCATTGATCAAGGATAAGAAAGAAACAAATAATGGCGTGGAGGACGCACGTCGAGCCAGGTGGTGGTGCCGGCCGCGTTGATGCGACGGGAATCGAGAGTCTTGGTGGCCGTCGTGGCAATGACCAGGCCGCCAGAGCAAGAGAGGACACCCGGGCCACCGGCGATCAAGCCGCCCAGCCACTGGGTCTGCTTGGTGACGGTGATGGCTCCGCTGCCGTCGAGTCGGCCATTGTCCTGAAGAAGGAGCGTGCCGACAATGCGGATGCTGGCAGAGGCGATGATCGAGCCTTGGGCCACGACGTTGAGCGGGCCCGAGAAGGTGAGGACTTGAGTGATGGTCACAGTGCCGCCGGAGCAGTTGGTGGCCGGGAACGTTACGCCGAACGCACTCACGCTCAACACGCCGCCCACAACGTTCAGCGCGCTGCCAAAGTTCTTGATCGTGGCCAGCGACGACAGGTAGACCTGCCCGCCAGTGACCGTGGTCGTGCCACCGTTGAGATTGACCTGACCGTTGAACGTCGTGCTGCCACCGGTGAACCACACCGAGCCGTTGCCTTGGAGCGTAGAGCCTTGGTCGAACGTGAAGGAGCCGTTGCCAAAGTTGAGCGTCGAGATCACGTTGATGGTGCCCGTTATCGAGCCGCCACCGAAGAGGAGCAGCGTGGCGGAGTTGACGTTAACGGTGCCCGAGTTGGTGAGCGCCGCGGCGACAACTGACGTCGTATTAGTGTCCGCCGGCGAGGTCGTGACGACCTTGGCCAGCACGCCCGTGTTGACGATGGACCAGCCGTAGCCGAGGAAGTTGCCGCCAGTGACGAGGTTGATTGTGGCGTTGTTGGCGTTGCGGATCAGCGCAGCGCCGGAGCCCGTCAGGTTGCCCGCTACGGTGAAGAGGCCGTAGTTGTTCAGCTGGTGACCGTTGATGATCGTGGAGAGGCCACCGGTGACGACCGTCGTGTAGGCCACGAGCGTGCCGCCGCCGAGCGCGCCGCCCTGCCACTTGAAGGTGCCCGTGACCGTGGTGAGGCCCGAGCCCGAAAGCAGGCCGCCCGCGGCGAGCGTGAAGTTGGAGTCCAGGTTGAGCCGGATGCCGGACTTGACCGAAAGCTCGGCCTGCATGAAGAGCTCGCCCGGAATGGTGACGTCGGCGTTGAAATAGTGAGTGCCGCCGGTGATGTTGAGCGCGCTCGGGAAGCGCATGGCCGTGTTGAGAACGAGGCTACCGCCCAGGAGCGATGTGTCCGGCAGTTGCATGGAGAGCGCGTTGACCGTGAGCGTACCGGTGCCCTGCACCACGAGCTTGGAACCCAGCGAGGTGACCGACGCCGACGCGGCCAGCGTGTGACTGCCACCCTTCACCGTCGTCGTGCCTTGCACGTTGTAGCCGGCGCTCACCGTTGAAGTGCCGCCAGTCAGGTTCACGGAGCCGGGGCCGGCGATGGTCGAGCCCGCGTTGAACTGGACCGTGCCGCCGGCGACCTGCAGGACGGCCGATGCGCCCACGTTGATAGGACCCGTAAACACACCACCGCCCTGGATTGAGAGCAAGCCGCCGTTGCCGGTCACGTTGATGGTGCCCGTGCTCGTGACGGGTGTCAGCAGAACGGCGTTGCCCCCGTCGGCGACGACCATGGCGCCCACGTTGTTGATCGACCAGGCGGAGCCCGAGAGCACAGCGCCAGCCTTGAGGGTCATTGTGCCCGAGTTCTTGAGCGTGGCCGAACCGCTGCCAGCCAGCGAGCCAGACACGGTACAGTTGCCATTGGCGTTAAGCGTGCCGTTCGCGATGGTCGCTCCCGTGCCCACGATGGCGAGCGACTGCTGGACATCGATCCTCGTCAGCCCGAGGCTTCCGCCGCCGAGCGTGAGGTCGGTGGTAAACGTGGCCAAGCCGGTGCCGACGAAGAGGCCGCCGGTGATGCTGTTGTTGGTGCCCGACGCCTTGAACGAGTTGCCCACGACGACCGTGCCGCCGGTCTGCACGAACGAGTCGGTGACTGCCACCGTGCCCGCAAGCGAGAGCGTGCCGCCGGCGACGGTGAGCTTGCCCATGCTCAGTGAGTCCGAGGCCGAGGCCAGGTTGATCTGACCAGCCGAGCCCGATACGCGCACTTGCCCGCCCAGGGACGTGATAGAGGTGCCGAGGCCAATCGTGAGCTGGGCCGACACTTCGGCCGCTCCAGAGTTGTCCAGTTGTGCGTATCTGGTGTTCGATGAAGATCATGAGATCAGCTGCTCATCTGAGTAAGAAGAGGAGAAGAGAGATTGACGTACTGGTAGTAGACGGCGCCGCTTGTATAGTACATCGTGCCATTGCTCGTCACCGTGGTGCCTACGTTGATGCTGGTCGTCGAGCCTGCAAAATTGATCGCGCCGGTGGGCGCGATGGTGATGGGTCCCCACGCGTCGCTGCCGCTCACAAGAGTGAGCATGCCCTGTGCGATGTTGAGCTTGCCCCGGTGGCTCATGTAGGCTGACATGCGCACAGCGCTGGCCGCACTCGGCAGAGTTATGATGAGAGTGCCGTTATTCGCGAACAGGGCTGACGAGCTCGTTGCGTTGAGATCCACCGCATTCATGATCACGAACTCGCTCTGAACCACGATTCATTCCAAAACATCATCAGCTTCACAACGTGAGAGAGGAAAGGAGAAGAAGAAGAGAATACCGCCGGCGAGTTGATGAACATAGAACCCGAGTTGAGGATCAGAGAGCCACTCGTCCACGACCCGCCACTGGGCAAGAAATTTGTTATGCGACCGTTGGTGAGCAAGTCAACACGTAACCCCACTTCCCCACTAAAATGAGCATTTTTGTTACCTGTTGACGCTGAGGATGCTGGTGGCGCCAAGCGTACGGCCGGTGCATGTTGTACAGTCCATGGTAAAGAAGCCGTTGACGTTGGTCGTGGTAGTCAGGCTCAGTGCACCACTGCCCCAGGCAAACGGACCGTTCACCTAGGGAGGTGGACATCGAAAGAAAAGGGTGTGAGCTGGAGGCCAACTCACTCATGAAGCGCTGTTTCAACGCGTTATCTTGGGATTCGATTATGTGCAAGCTTATTTGCTGCATAATTCGGGACTTCATCTTGAAATCTCTGGAACCGGATGATTTTTGGGAAGAGGGGGGAGGGTGAGGGCAATCGTACGGTAAGCTGACCGGTGCCGTAGATGTTAGAGTTTGCCGCTCCATTGTAGGCCGCAGATCCCGAAACAGTGACCGTATAGGGTCTGTACGCAAGGTAGCAGCAGATTCATAAGAATATTAATGTGAGGTGTACTCGTAACTCTTGGAAGAAAGAAAGCTGCCGGGGCTGGGACTCGAACGCACGATTGAATTCGCAGGCTGCCGGCGTTGAGCGTGAGGGACTTGACCTGCACAGCGGTATTTACGTCGGCCGTAATGTCCGGCCGATCGAGCAAAACGTCATCGCTGGCCGTCGGCACAACGCCGGTCTCCCAGTTGACTGAGTCGGTCCACAGACCCATGTTGGCACCGGTCCATCGTACGGTGGCTCCCTCGACGGCCAAAGGCAGCCAGAAGGTCGCCAAGAGGGCAAAAATCAACGACCGAAGGAGCAGCCGCACACCAGTGCGCTGTCGCCTTGGTGATGCCGACATCGTGAAGAAGAAGCCTTGAGGAACGAACGCACACACTGTGTGTATTGCATTGATATTGTGTGTCAGTGAACCGCGGCGGTTTAAAAAACTCCGGATAGCAATAAGCGCGAAAGGAGCCAAGTTGCCCAACACTAAGCAGCCATTGGCTAAAAGCTTGTGTGGGATCTTTGGGCAACGCCGGAAACAACAAAAAGAACTGAAAAGCTTGATGCTTGGGGGAGGGGGGCAAGGGCTCTTGCAGACTGAAGGCTGCGTAAGCCAAACTCGCTGGTGCAAAAGATAAAGAGAGATAAAGAAGAGATAGTTGATAGAGATAGTTGATAGAGTTGGATGGTGGCTTTGATGCGCAAACTTGGCTTTTTACGCGGCACCGGAGCGGCACGCACCCGTCTTTTGTGTTTGAAGCAGCACAACCACAACGAAGCTGCAGTTGGGTGCGCCTAGGCGTACAAGGCCTCAACCCTGCGGGTGGTGGTGTGGTGGTGCGGTGGCTGTGGTGTACACTGACGTCGCCTGCGTGCGAACGGAGAACGGAAAGAACTGGGTCCTCGAGGAAAGCCCTTTTCATGCCAGTTCTCACCAATCGGCCTGCGCCGGCTGACACCAATGGCAGCAGATCTTCATAATTAAAAAGCCACAACATTCCCAACTGGCCGAGGCATTGGCAGAGTGTAAAGTGGAACATGAGGCACGTTGTCGGGTTTCATTTTGTTGGTAATATGGTCTGCCGGCAACTTCGTGATCAAACATTTTAAACTCAAAAAGAGGGAACTTCTTACTGGTGGGAATGAATGCGCACGTGGTTTATTGCGCTCCTTTTTGTGGTGTGTCACTTCTGCGTGAGGCCCAGGAAGACGGCAGCGAGGGTGAGCGTGATGTTGTGGCGAGGAGGAACGGTGATGGTGGCGTTGTTGGAGAAGGCCAGCTGCTGCACGGTGACACTGGCGGAGGGCGTGATGAAGAACTGCCGGGATTGCGGTACGAATTTCAAGGCCTTGATGCTTCCCCCCAGAAGCGGGGAGACTCCTCTATCTGTTGGGCGAAAGAGAGAGAGATAGAAAGATCAAAGAGGGAAAGAAGGACCATCAGTTTGGCTTCTTCTCTTCTCGCCAAGCAGACGATTGAATGAAAGCCACAAGCTTGCCAGGGCGACACGTACCGAACAGCCAACCGCTTGCCGCCATAAACCGGCCGCTGAACAGTTGGTAATCGCCTTGCGAAACAGCACGTCTGAGTCAACCCAAGTGGGTGTGGCGTCACGCCACAGTAACATGTTGTGAGCTACACCATTTTTTCTGCGCGCTGGGGTCCAGCATCATCCCCACGACGAGGACAACACGTACATGGACGGATTGATGGAGTTGATCTTGACTCGGGCGTTGTCCGTCGTCAACATGGTAAACGGTGGCACTTGCGAGACAGTGTACGTGGCCTGTCGTTGCAGATTCCATCACCACCGCCAAGTGAGCGACACACTTTCACTCAATTTTACAAGAAAGAAAGGATTTTCAAAAGTGTTGGGCATACTTCAGGCCAGGCAAAGGACGATGGAGGCCGGTCATTGTACGTGATTGTGACTCGGTCGTTACCAGACCAGTGATGCACCTCGCCTGGGGGAAGGGAACGGCGAGTGTGGTCAGCGGCCAGCCTTGGACCGTTGAACGGTATGGTGTTGGGTAGGTACCACATGCGAACTGGAACCACTTGAGGGCGGGCAGGGCGAAGGCCAACGCGTAGGCCTCGTCAAAGCTGATCGTCGTCACGCCCTAAAATAAAATAAAATAAAATAAGCTTATTAGATAAATTAAATTAAATTAAAATA